>JAWQFJ010000335.1:5000-135000 GCA_034096865.1 Theodoxus fluviatilis | reverse complement strand
TTCTGTCACCTTGCCTAGGGAAGGAAAGATTTATTTCTCTTTTCCTCATAGGGAAGCTGGTATCGACTTCCACAGGAAAAATGAGATGACATTTTCAGTGCTAATGGTAAACATCAGCAGATGGTTTACAGAGAGGGGGGATTATGTTTCTGCATTGCCAGGGAGGACAACAAAGTCAGCCACTACATCATCAACAGAATACAGGTTGGAGGAGCCATCAGGTTCCGAATAGGCGACCAGGAGTTCCCAGACCTTCCCAGCTTGCTCAACTTCTACAAGACACACTACCTTGACTCCACACCTCTCGTCAGACCGGTGAGTTGGCGCTTTGAAGCAGCTATGGATGAATGGAGAAGGACATTTCAAGCCTATCAGCCTTTGCAGGTTATGCAAGGCTATTGACCACAATAATCACTAAAGCAGGTTAGAGGAAGAGCAAGCCAAGTCTTGATTTCAGTACTTATTTGCCTTTTGCAAACATAGGTGGGTCTATTCTCCACACCCCCCCCCCCCCCCCCCCCCCCCCCCCCCCCCAACCAAGAGAAGTTGCAGCCATGATCTTTGTGGTGTTTGAGTGGAAGCCACTTTGTTCCCTGAAGACAAGAGATGTAGCGCATGAAAAGGTTTGTGATTTCCAGACCAGAGTTTTATAAACTGCTCAGTGATGCTCATGAGGAGAATGCTGCAAAGTTTTATCAGGAAGATCTCAAGAAACTGGTGATGTGTTTGATGTTTGTCTTGAAAGCAAAGGGTGTTGTGGAGGATGTGGATATTCGTGTGTGTGAATGAGAGAATCTGCACATATGAGGAGGACCGGAGAGATTTGGTGAGCTATTGATTGATTGAAAATGTTAAGACACAATCAGAGAGAGAGAGAGACAGTAACGCACACAGACATGCATGGACTGAGATAGAAAAAGAGAGATGTAGACAGGCAGAGAGAGAGAGAGGCTGTATTTCATCAAAGAACTTGAGACAACAAGAAGCGTCACTCTAGTATCTTGTATAGTAAAAAAAGCAGGACGAGATTTTGCTTGCATTTTACGTCACAGTCACTCAAGAGTAATTTTTGCTTACTTCCCTTTAGTTTGGTTGGATCAATCCATTCTAGTTAAACTAGAGATTTCGCCTACCGGCAAAAGTATCTCTAGCACAGTTCACATCACGTGATGGAAGGTTTTTGGCCAATTTATGCAAACGGAGGTCACATGAGAGGCTTGTGGGATAGCCGATGTGCTCCCTGACATACGCCGTTAAAGTAGTTCTAAGACTATTTCGCACAAAACTCTTAACTTACTCTTGTTGAGACAACAAACAAGCGTTTATTCGATACAATAAAATGTTTGTGTTGAAATGGAAACAAGTTTTGACATCTGAATGATTTCTGTAAAAAGTGGAGAGAGAAATTGTATCAGAACGAACTATTTTGGGCGCAAGGCTGTAATGCGCATTCATTGCGAACTGTGCCAGAGTCACTACTGACTCGGGTTTACAGAATGGGATCAATCATGAGTAGACGGTGTGGCCTGTGTTGCGCCTTTCTTGGCAGTTTTAACACTAGAGCAGTCACCATCAGTTTATTGTCAGTTTGAGAGACTCACTGGCTCATAAAATCGGTAGCTAGAGCATAATCGATTTCGCCTGCCATGGCGATCATCATGATCCAACCAAAAACAAGGGACGCAACTCACGCAAACCGCCGGCTAAATCTCGTCCTGCATAAAATCGCGGAGTGACGCTTCTTGTTGTCTCAAGTTCTTTGATTTCATACAAGTGCAGCAGGAAAGAGTGCTAGTGCCAGCTGGTGCTGGAGAGCTGCATGAGGAAGTAAGGATTGAAGTGGCCTTGGACTTGTCAGTCCATCAGAGGCTGGGCTTGGGTGTCTGCCTGGCTTGCAGACTGTGGGATATCCACCCCCCACCCCTCCCCACCCCCCCGCAGGTTTCACTTTTTGACTCTAATGTCTGCTATTTTGTTTTTCAGGCACCCAGAGAGAAAGTCGTTGCCAAGTATGATTTTCCTGGATCAGTAAGTTGATTTTTTTCTATTTCACCTTTGTGTGTTGTATTGTGATCATTCTTGATATTAGAATTCTCATTTGCATAACAGTCAGAAGATACTGTCAAATGTGTGTTGCCTGGGATTGGTCAGACAGACAGACAGACAGACAGACAGACAGACAGACAGACAGACAGACAGACAGACAGACAGACAGACAGACAGACAGACAGACAGAAAAAAACACACACACAACACACACAACACACACACACACACACACACACACACACACACACACACACACACACACACACACACACAAGCAGGTGACAGAGTAGCAGCAAATAAAAGAACATGAGAAAGACAAAGGGGAGTGGGTGTGAGGGTGTGGATGGGAGTGGTAGAGTTACAGAATAAAAGAAAGAGGAAGAGTGAGGTACAAATATGGATGGATGGATGGATGGATGGACAGACGGATGGATGGACGGATGGATAAATGGATGGATGGAAAGGCAGACATGGAGATAGGACAAGGTGACAGGGTAATTCAAATTAATTTACCCTCCCTCCCTCCCACCCACCCACCCACCCACCCACCCATCCATCCATCCATCCATCCATCCATCCATCCATCCATCCATCCATCCATCCATCCATCCATCCATCCATCCATCCATCAGGTCTGCCAACCATTACGCTTTTGGCATAATTTGTTACACTGAAGCTGCTCAAATTACGCTTTACGCTCATTTTAGAATCATTACACTCAAAATTAAAAACCTAAATATGAAAAATGCATGTCATGCTCAATCTTGTGTTCACCGCGTGGGCTGAGAGAGGGAGAGTGAGAGCCTGTGATGTGCATGTTGTCAACCTCTGATTTACAGCCAATCGCGGTGCTTAACTTTATTTGCTGCATTCTTCCTCTGACACAGCCAATAGCATTGCTTTGCTTCATTTCAAGCATTCTTTGCTTCCCTTCCCACGAATTTAGCAATGTTCAACATCCCCGCACACCTTCTATCATCATTATTAACATGAAGCGATGTTGCTGTAGCGATGGAATCGATTCCTCCGCGAAGGAGGCAAAAATTCAACAGATGTACAAGGATGAATACACTGAAAACCATCCGTACATCGAAAGGTTGAGTCTCAGAATGAGTCTTGCCAGATGCAAAGTTTGTGGACTGGATTTTTCCTTAGTGCACACTGGGATGCAGGACATTGGTCAACACATCAGGACAAAGAATCACCGACTGAAAGCAAGTGCAACTCAGTCAACTCCAAAGTTTTCAGGTTTTGTGAATGTAAGAAAGGAAGACTAGCTGTCATCCACGCTGGGACTTTGTTCTCAGACTTCCTTGTGGAGTGCAACGTTCCGGAATCGGCAGTTCATGTGGGTTGGAATTTGAGTTAGGAATCAATGTTTATGATCAACATTAGGTTGAAAAGAGAACAGGTTTGTTCTTCTGAATCATTTTATTGTTTGTTGAACAATATGAAAAAGGTCATTTTTACATGTTTCCGTGTGATCTTTTGTGTGTATGTCATGTGCATGGCAAAGTTTAGTCGCAGGTGTGGATTACACTAAAACTTCCAGAATTACCCTGAAAAGCTAAAGTTATTACACTGGAAGCATCTGAGGGGTTGGTAGGTATGATCCATCCATCCATCCATCCATCCATCCATCCATCCATCCATCCATCCATCCATCCATCCATCCATCCATCCATCCATCCACCCATCCATCCATCCATCCATCCATCCATCCACCCATCCATCCATCCATCCATCGCAGGACCAGGAGGACCTTCCCTTCAGGCGTGGAGAGATACTGGAAGTGATCATCAAGGACGAAGAGAAGTGGTGGACGGCCAGGAACGCCCACGGCCAAGTGGGGCAGATCCCTGTTCCCTACGTACAAAAGGTTGGTGCCTCTGCTCCATGTGGGGAGAGACTGGTTTTGCATCAGATGTGTTTGATACATCCCCTGTCAGCATGCGTCAACTCAAAGTGGGAATTTTCCATCGTCTAATCGCTCCATTCAAGGAAATGTGTCACTTGTGCATTAGCAGGAAAGACAGGATGACGATAATGAAAATGATGATGATGATGATGATGATGATGATGATGATAATGATGATGATGATGATGATGGTGATGGTGATGATGATGATGATGAAGAATGGAATTTCATGGTCTCTCAGCTTTGTGGGCTATGTAAAAGCTATTGATCACCCCAAAAATAAAAATGTACAATTATTTGTGAATAATGCATGTATATTTAACTCTTAATGTCCTGTGCCGCTCCTAACCGCTCCTGAGACTAAATCCTATGCCGCTCTTGAAACTAAATCCTATGCCACTTGTGATTCATGCCTAAGAAACCATGGGAGATAACTCTGGCGGGAAGCTCTCTATGACTGAAGGAAATTACTGCACTACATCCCCTTTGTTAATTAATGCATCCTGGTGAACATATTTTGATCAATTTTTACTGAATTATTTGGCTTTTTTGCTCTATTTTTTGTGTGGGCGTTCTCCATTGCAAAGATGGCAGACGATAATGCCAACTATGGTTGAGGCAGTGATTCATTTTTCATCGAAGTGGTTTGATCTAGATTCGTTAGACTTGAAGAGTTGGCTCAGCATGATGTAATGGTTTCCCGTGCCCACACAAGTGATTTATGGGACCTGTGGGTTAAATACTTTCACTCCGTCAACCTGTGGGTATGATATTTCCACTTCTGCACTGGATGATGATTTCAGTACTGTGGAGGATTTTTGCTAATGATCCTTTTGTTGCAGCAGTTGTTTCACAAACTTCACTCAGACTTGATGCAGAACCAGTAGAGTATTTTTTGCAACTCTTTCCAGAGGAAATGAACGTCATGATCCATGACTAGACTTTAGACAAGGCAGAATGGCAATGGAACAATCATCAACGATCATCAAGGACGTCAATCATTTACATAGCTGCGGCACCATCAGGTGCAAGCGCTGTGAGCTAAGACAGCCAGTGAATGCCAATGTTATGTCAAGGAATTGTTACAAACAAATTACACTGTTTATATTTACAGAAGAATATTTGTTGGTCTATTTCCATTAATTTACCTGTAATTTTACTAATTACATGCAAATAAAGCAGAGAAAAATATCAAAAATACTCTGTACATGATCTTAGAATGACCAACATTCATTTCTGACTACACACAAAAAATTTCTTTCAGATCCATGCAATATTATAGAAATAGGAATTTTTTAAACAAATAAACCATGTTATGTAATTTTCTCTGAAACCTTACAGGACTGGGGCTTGTAGTTGTGAAATTCCTTATAGGACGTTAAGAGTCAAGTTTGTATTAGTGTGTGCACATTGTGTGCATGTATCGGGGTTGGTGGGGGGGGAGGGTGGGTGGGTGTATTTGTGTCGGTGAAAATGAGAGTGAGTGGGTGTAGGTATGTGTGTGTGAGACAGACACAAATCAGGCAGAGACACAGACAGGCAGAGACAGACAGCATGAGTAGGCTCAATGATCTTGCCTGCATCTGGCCAAGCCATCATTTGCCGTGAGGCTGACCGCTATGACACCTTGTTCAGATGGAAGAGAACCAGTCTGCACACCCGACAGGACCGATCGAGTACCAGAAACCTGACAATCACCTGCCTCGGCCCCAAGTAGGGCCTGATGTAAGTACACCCTTCTGTAAACTTACGAAGGTACGCGTACATAGCTTGTGAACACACACACTCACATTTACACGCAAGCATGCTCTGGTGCACACAAATACATGCAAGCATACACATGTACATCTATGCATGCACACACATACATATGGGCATGTGTAGCAAGCACACATGCATGCATACAGTTTTGTGCACACATGCATGTATTTGTGCGTGCACATAGACATACACACATATATACACTCACATACAAGTATGCACTGATGCACACGAATGTATACATGCAAGGATGCACATGTGCATCAATGCATGCACACATGCATGTATTTATGCATGCACATACACACACATACTCACACAAGTAGCATAATGGCTTTATCTTTACAATGAGGAAACCTGTGTCGGTAACTCCTTCAGACTGTATGTAAATCAAGAGTTGCCAGCATGAACTGTGACACTTCCTCTTGCTTTCGGCTGAAATTGTTCCTGTTTGTTGCCATTCTATCCCCCTGTGGGTTCGGGGTAAGAATTGTAAGAGGCGTATAACTAGAGACACCGTGACTGGATTACCATTTACTCTAAAACTGTTCTAGTGATTTTCGTGCTTAATGGCCTTACATAGCCTACAAAGGCTGATAGGCCGTAAAACTCCATCCGTCTATCTGTCCGTCCTTGCCGTTCTAATGTGTCATAAATACAATGGTTCATCTTCCAAATGCTGCCATGGTTGTACCCTTGGCATAATGCTAAATGTCGTGACAACTAGTTTTAGTTTGTAGAAATTGGATCATAGTTCTTTGGTCATTCATGTCCTTTTTTATCATGATGCATTAATCCTCTTGATCATGCCAGTCGGGAAAATAATGTTCCTGCGTTTTGCATCCTGGTTGGGGGGGGGTGTGTGTGTGTGTGTGTGTGTGTGTGTGTGTGTGTGTGTGCAGATTTTCAAGTTTGCGTTCCTGCCTTTTTCGGTAGGCGGCAGTCCAGGGGTTCAAATGTGGCAAGTAGCAAGATGATATTTTGTGTCCATCACGGTGGGCAGCATTTATTTCTCCCCTTATAAAGACCTATGAGATCACCTCTGTGTCCACCATGTTGCATTGCATTTGATTCCTCTGGTTGCACAGATCAGCAAGATCAAGCTGCCAGCCCTGGCGGAGGTGGTGCAGCAGAGGATACCCAACGCCTACGACAAGAGACAGCTCAAACTGGAGGTAGGGCTTGCCTGGCATGGAGGAAGCTGTGTCTTGGGCCTGGCTGAGCTGTGGCCGCTGTGCTTTTCTCAAGTCTTTTGTGCCATGTTCTGCACCACTCATGCATATACAGTATGAATCCCAACCCTCAGAGGTGTGCGGAGGGTGAGAAACGGAAACAGGTCATGTTGATGGAGGTGGGTGGGAGAGTGGGAGGGAGGAAAGGGCTGGAGAATATTTTATAGTTCTCTTATGTTTTATAGTTATGGATAAGACGGGTTTTGCTCCTCGTCAGTGTGACACACAGTGTATAAAGTTATGTTGGCAGTTGTATATAAATATTATCATCATCCACTAGCAAAGGGATCCAGTCATCGACGCAGGTGTAATATGGTTATTTAGTGGTATCATAGTTTATTGCACTACTAAAATGTCTCATTCACAACCAAATTTACATCTCAAAGACTGAAAAAATATTAATTCTTAATTGTTCTCAGGGACGTCACTGATCATTGTGTACATAGCAAATTGATGCTAGTGTCATAGCAACATTATATTTCTCTAAACAATTTTTGACTCACATGCGAAGCAAAAGTGAGTCTATGTACTGAGCCGTGTCGTCCGTCCGTCCGTCCGGGCGTAAAAAAACTTAAACGTTGGATTTTTCTCGGAGACTATTAAGTCTATCAACACCAAATGTGGCATGTTGGTGTATGATGACAAGACCTCAAAAAACATACATAGTGACTTGACCTTGCTTCAAGGTCAAGGTCACAGGAGCCATAAATGTGGTCTCAAAAACAGTCATTTTTCACATTTTCCCAATTTTCTCCCACGTTATTGAGAATGGCGACCTTAGCTACAAGTGGTATATAGGTCAAAGCAAGCCCTATCTTTTGATACCAGTTTGGTTGACCTTGCTTCAAGGTCAAGGTCACAGGAGCTCTTCAAAGTTGGATTGTATACATATTTTGAAGTGACCTTGACCCTGAACTATGGAAGATAACTGTTTCAAACTTAATAATTATGTGGGGCACATGTTATACTTTCATCATGAGACACATTTGTTCACATATCATCAAGGTCAAGGTCACTTTGACCCTTATGAAATGTGACCAAAATGAGGTAGTGAACCACTAAAAGTGACTATATCTCATGGTAGAAAGTGCCAATAAGCACCATTGTGCTTCCTATGTCTTGAATTAACAGCTTTGTGTTGCATGACCTTGGATGACCTTGACCTTGGGTCAAGGTCACATGTATTTTGGTAGGAAAAATGTGTAAAGCATTTCTTTGTGTATGATGTCATTGGTAGGTTTAGTTGTTTGACCTTGAAGGTCACCTGAAGGTCAAGGTCATATGAAGGTCAATGTCATATAAAGGTCAAGGTCAAGCATGTGAGTCGTATGGGCTTTGCCCTTCTTGTTTTTTAATTTCATGAAGATAGCCTAAAACTATCTGTGAGATGCACTTATTCCAAATCTGTGCTTGGATTTTTGACTCACATGCGAAGCAAAAGTGAGTCTATGTACTCACCCGTGTCGCCCGTCCGGGCGTCCGTGAAAAACTTTAACGTTGGATTTTTCTCAGAGACTATTAAGTCTATCAACACCCATTTTGGCATGATGGTGTAGGATGACAAGGCGTCAAAAAACATACATAGTGACCTGACCTTGCTTCAAGGTCAAGGTCACAGGAGCTCTTTAAAGTTGGATTGTATACATATTTTGAAGTGACCTTGACCCTGAACTATGGAAGATAACTCTTTCAAACTTCATAACATCGTAGTACACATGTTATACTTTCATCGTGAGGCACATTTGGTCTAAGGTCAAGGTCACTTTGACCCGTATGAAATGTGACCAAAATGGGGTAGTGAACCACTAAAAGTGACCATATCTCAGGGTAGAAAGTGCCAATAAGCACCATTGTGCATCCTATGTCTTGAATTAACAGCTTTGTGTTGCATGACCTTGGATGACCTTGACCTTGGGTCAAGGTCACCTGTATTTTGGTAGGAAAAATGTGTAAAGCAGTTCTTAGTGTATGATGTCATTGCTAGGTTTAGTTGTTTGACCTTGAAGGTCACCTGAATGTCAAGGTCATGTCAAGGTCAAGGTCATGTCAAGGTCAAGCATGTGAGTCGTACGGGCTTTGCCCTTCTTGTTTTATTTACCTTATCCCATTCTGGAGCCTATATGTGCTTAGGCAGTGTGCAGACCTTATAAGTTCATTGCAGTTTGTTGATCAAAATTTTTTAAGTTGCCATTTGAGTTGTGTATTTTGTTGTCAAGATAGTGAAAAAATGAACAGCAGGAGAGGCACAAATGGACTAAAGGTTTCATCCACAGGGTCAAAGAGTTGAACCAAGGAGTTTAGGGGCCCTTTGTGTAAATCATAACCAGTCATTGTTAGATAATGAAGGAATTTGTTTCACACCTTTCTACTAGCTTCCCAGTAGCATGAGGAATGAGAGTGACTGTCCTTGTCCTGTGCCTTCCTGGCTGTGAGTTCCATTCATCTCAATCCAGTCCAACCCATCCATGTTGCCGCTAACAACTTCTCTGTCCTGTTGAAGTCAGCATGCTAAAGCTTTGAGAGGGAGTGGTTTTTTTTTGCCAGCCCTGGCCATTTGCTACTGCTGTTGCAGGTGGGCGAGATTGTGACAGTGACAACGATCAACGTCAATGGGATGTGGGAGGGTGAGGTCAATGGCAAGAGCGGCATCTTCCCCTTCATCCATGTCAGACTGCTGGAGCAGGACGGCACCAACTCCAACTCCCATTCCTAGAGCCACCCCAAGTCACTACCAGACTGTGATGTTCCACCCTTCCCTTGCCCCGATGTGGACTGGGCCCCACCCATGGTGGAGGAGTCCATTTGTATTAGAGGGGGTTCCCAGATGTCAAGACATGAGGTTCTGTCCTAAGTGGGGATTTGGGGACAGAGGTGGTGTGTGGAGGAGAGCTCAAGACTGACAGATGATTCCATTCAGTACTGGCCATGATTTCCTTCCCATTGTGTCTTGATTGGCTGCATCTGAATGTCCTGACCTGATGAATGCTTTTGACTGAGGATTACTTTGACTTGGTTTTGTTGTTGTTGTTGTTGTTGACGTTGTTGTCTTTTTCTTGTATAGGAAGTGAGTGCAATTAGCTTGAAGGAATTTTTGTCTATCATTAGTTTCTGTACGTCTCTAGTCATGACAGAATCATGCATGAGCATCTTTGCTGGCCTGTCCTCGCTCAAGAATAGTGGAAACTCTTGTGACTTAGGCTTTGTATTGTTTGAATTGTCTTAGCTTACCCAGTCAATGTCCATCTTCCTTCTGTGATAGGTTTGTGTTCAGAATAAAAAATATTTTCCCGCTTCAGAAGGAAAACATGGAATCAAAGTAAACAATTGTTGTTCAATAAAAGGTTGAACAATCTTGTCATTTCATAGAAGCAGTTTTGTGTGTGATTTTTTTTTTCTTATTGCTTTTATTGTTGTTCTTGTTTGAATGAGAGAACCACGTGGCTGTTGAAGGTTTTGCATGTTTGTCCATGTTGCACCCACTGCATGGAATACACTCATGCCTAGTGCTGTCTCCAGCTTGTCAAGGTCAACCAGGTTTTTGATGAGGCAGCCTCTCTGTATTCATGACTAGCTTGCTGGATGGACTGACGGACTGACGGACTGATAGACTGATGGACTGACTGACTGACTGACGGACTGACAGACTGATGGACTGACTGACTGAGACTCTGACTGACTGACTGACTGATGGACTGACTCTGACTGACTGACTGACTGGTTTGGACAGATGGACGGATCCATTGCCCTATTTGCAGACTGCCTGGGTGGCTAGCTGGCAAATGTACCAGACACTTGTGGTGGTGTCGTTTTCAGATTGTCAAACAGTGTCTTCTTTGAGGAACACTTGATTGTCTGTGGCTTGTCTGGACTGTGGAGGAAATAAGCTGTGAGGTGATCAGCTCTATCGGCAGACTTCTTCTTTCACTGTTGTTATGTTCTTCATGGCCAGGAGATAGTTCAGTCATGCTGTCTCACTTGTTGCAGCTAATGTGGAGTGACCAGAAACTTTCTACAGTTGCTGAAGTTCACCTTGCCCCCTGTCCAATGCCCCTGCATCTGTTCTGTTAATTCTTTCCTAAGCCTGTCACAGCTTTGCCAGGTTTCACATTAATCAGGAATTTCACTCCCTAGTGTGTTTTGATGAGGTATGGATTTAATGAGAATGATTATTGCGTGTTATTGAGCTTCCATACTTTTTAAGGAATCTTTATTTGAGTAATTGCTTGTGTTGCTTGTTTTTCTGTTCAAAATTGTTTATGTAATTGATTCAAGATTTGTTGTTTTGAAATGTTTAGTCTGATTATCAGTGACAGTAATGTTGAACATGGCAAGCTTTTGAGGTCTCACAAAAATGAAGTCTGCTCCAAAGTAATAAAGTCCTTCTGTTGATGGTGTCCACTCTGATGATGGTGCCCACTCTCTCTGATGATAATGTCCACTCCGATGACAGTGTCCACTCTGACAGTGGTGTTTTCTCTGATGACGGTGTCCACTTTGTCTGATGATGGTGTCCTCTCTGAGGATGGTGTCCACTCTGATGATGGTGCCCGCTCTCTCTGATGATAATGTCCATTCCGATGACAGTGTCCACTCTGACAATGTCCGCTCTGACAGTGGTGTTCTCTCTGATGATGGTGTCCACTTTGTCTGATGATGGTGTCCACTCTGAGGATGGTGTCCATTCTGATGGTGGTGTTCACTGTGACAACAGTGTCCACTCTGTCTGATGATGGTGTCCACTCTGTCTGATGATGGTATCCACTCTGTCTGATGATGGTGTCCACTCTGATGACAGTGCCCACTCTGACAATGGTGTCCTTTCTGTCTGATGATGGTGTCCAATCTCTATAACCTTAAGTCAAGTTGGCTATAACAATGCTGTCATCAGGGTTGCTTGCTCATTTGTCACAGCAGCAGGGTGTCGGTGAACCATTCAGGCTTCCAGATGCAGCATGCATTAGCTGTCATCCCTTCCCCTCTTTGCTGTGGCACATCCTATGTTGGACAGGATCTTGTCCTGTGTGCTTCTTGCCTAGGTGGGTGTGGAGGCAGATAATTGTGCTTCGCATTAGCTTGGACTACTTGGCTCACGTTGCAGGATGGTCATGGAAACATGGTTTGTTGTTGTAGCTGTGTAAGTGGTGGTGGTGTTGTTACTGATGAAATACTTTGACAACGCTACCGGCAGCCAGGAAATCTGGTTGCAGGAAATGCATGCTGCTGACCATTATGCTGGCTTGGCTGCTCAAGCTACAAGATGTTTCATAAGTTATTCTTTTTCCCTTGCTATCTTAAGCAGTAATGTTGGCTTCACCTGCATAAACGGAACTTCAGTTGCACTTTGTTGTTAAAAGGATTTGCAGTTTAGTGTGCTTTCATTGATGTTGTTGTTCATTTCATCATAGCTTTTGATTTGCAGTTGCAATGATTCTACACCAAGGCTGTGCCTTGGTGGAAGCAAAAGGGAGTGACTGGTTTTGTGATCCATCATCAATAGTGGTCAGTGTTCCTATAAAGACCTTGCAGAAGCAACAGCCACAGCTGATGAAAACTTTTTGACATGTCTCTGTTGATAGTATCATTTCCTCTGTCAATACCATAATGTCCTCATCATTACCATCATGTCAGTACCATGATGTCAATACCATGATGTAAGTACCATGATGTCAGTACCATGATGTCAGTACCATGATGTCAGCACCATGATGTCAGTACCATGCTTCTTGGTGAGCAATGGCGTGTGTTTGTGCCAACTCTGCACATGCTCTGTTGTCCTTGTTACTTGCTGACTGGAATGAACGTATTAGGTGCTTATACTGTCCCAGTTTCAGAATGCGGTGGAAAATGAACTTACAGGACTATTTTTCTCGGCAGTAGTGATTCATCCATGTTTAAATAAGGAACTCTCTGGCTATGGTGCTGTCTGCTGGCAACAGGCTGAAGGCCAGACTAATGAAATGTGTAGTGTTTTCACAGACCATCTTCCATGAATGAACTTGTCCAAGATTTCTTGAGCAGACTTGGGGATTGCAGCAGGTTGCAGTCATTTGATTGTAGATTGCTTTTCAAATCAGTTAAGAAGTTGTGATGCCTTAGGTTTTCTTAGTGCCTGATTCCTTTTTAAAAATAAATTTCCATGAAATGTAAATTATTGGCATGAAATGACGGCCAGCTCGACATGCAAGCATGCACATTGGTCGTAGATGTAGTCTTCCTGCACACTGTATGTGATGTTGGCAGCGTTCCTTTTGTACATACACACCCTTTTGCCATGGTTTGGTTTCATGAGCAAGCCATATTTGTGTACAAACAAGTAGTCTTTCCCTTTCTCGTTAGATCTCATTCACGCATCACCTGCAACAAATGTCAGAGACCTGTACAGTTCGTGCTTATGAATATGTATGAAGTCTGTGTTTGAATGCACTACAGAAGCTGATGGCTATTTTCAAATCTTTTAAAATCAAACAGTTTTTTAAATTACTTGTTTTGTCATTTTCTGGGATTTTCTATTTTGTTGAAATGCAATGGCTTGCTTTAGCATTGAAGTCTCAAATTGAGTAATTCTCCATTTGCATTTTGTCTGTCCATGTCTGAGCTTTGAAATGGAGGAAATGCTGACTCTTTATGACTCAATAATCAGAGATTTGCTGCTTTGTCGGGCATGGAATGCTGTGGAAATAAGGTCTCATGACACCGTAGCACCAGATGTTTGTCTGGACTACAATCTCCTTGCTCAGATGCATCTCAAGAAACACAAAGGTGAATGGATGTAGTCAGATACTGAAGGGGATCCAAACTGTCCTCTTGGAATACTTCCATAGCAAAACCATGGGAAAGACTTATCCAGAGCTTGCCAGATGCAGACCTGTGCACTTGTACGATAAAATCGTAATTTTTACGATTTTCGCCTGGCATGAAACGATAAAATCGTAATTTTAACGATTTTCGCCTGGCATGAAAAATCTTCTGATTTTTCACTCTACGGACCGGCATTACTTTTTTCTGTACAATTTCGGCCAGTTTCGGCAATTGCCGCGCTCGCCTTCAGACACCACGTGCGTTCTGACTCTCTCCAAAGTACAAGCCTATCATATAATTCTACGTTTACTGACTCCAGTTCATGCAGAAGAGGTTTCTCTACAGTCTTCAGCTTGGCCAATCAAAAATCAGGGCGATTTTATGTGCGGTATAGTAGAAATTATGGGCTATCCAGAGGGTGGAAGTGGACGCTCGAGGCAACATGTCGCGATCGCGAAATCTGTTTGAGGATTTTAATCCTTCAGCTGCCGAAGATGAAGATGATGAGGAAACTTTAGATGAAGTAATCAGGCAAGCTGTAATTAGCTCAAGAATGCCGACCTCTCAAGCTGCGAGTGATCGAGAGGTGGGAGAGGATGGCAGTGAGGGTTGGATGCGAACAGCTGATGAGTGATGATCCGCTAATTGCGCCGTTCACGGGCGAGTCGTTTAAATCTTACGATTTTTCCAAAAATCTTACGATTTTTCCAAAAATCTTACGATTTTTATCTTCTTGTCTTACGATTATTCCAATGGAGGGTGCACAGGTCTGCAGATGTGAAGAGTAGTGGCTTGCTGCATTGTAGTTGATCAGAAAGAGTGACTTCTTCAGCTTTGCTTTTGCATAACACAGTGCCAAAGAGATCACTGCTTGCTCCTCAGTGTGGGACGCAGCCTTGACAATGTGGGGTTGTGACTGGGCTGAGAAAACTTTTCTAGTGAAAGCTGAAGGCAAGCAGCCCTGTTGAGCAGAACGCATTCTCTGTAGACTGGCTTGCCTGACACACAGGAGATGGTGGCGCTGAGCTGTCTCATCACCTCGCTGCCTCTGGCTTCAGGCACTTCACATTGAGGTTTCTGCAATCAGCACTTGGATGGCTTGCAACGTCACTGAAGTCTATAGGGCAGTAGTTTCAGAAGTATGTGAGAAATATGCCCTGCGATCGCCTGCTTGCTCTTTGCTCTAGCAAGGGGTTGCTGCTTGGTTTCCATGTGTGATGTGGTAGGAGGCAAGCACGTGCAAAGATGACACTGTGGATCTAGAGAACAAAGCTTCCTGGAAAATAATATTAGACTTGGTTAATGCTTACATGAGGTGATTGGCTGTCTGAAAACTACTGGGAGGCTGGAAGTGTTTGCATTTCCGAGGTGCAGTGAGAAAGGAGCAAATCAATTACAAACGCTTTCGATATCTTTCACAAGTGTACAGATTGCTTGTACTATACCTCAATCCTTCCAGAATTGTGTATCATGCTGTATATCTCTCACTTTCTGTCTGTACATGTACATTACCTCTGCCAAAGATTTGTGTGGAGGAACAAATGAAATAAATCATTTTCACACCAAGGGCACTGTTGTTTGTTTCTCATGCTTTCAGTTTGGCTTTGTTGGCGTCCAGTTTACCTTTGTTTTTGAGACTCTTTTCATGGTTTTCAAATGAGCAACAGGTCACAAGCCCCAAGCTACCGCTAGACCTCATCAAGAAGCACAAATCTGCAAGGAGTCTTTGGTCATCAGACAGACTTACATATCTAAGTTCCACATACAAGACTGAGAAGCTACGTTGACTGGACCTTCAGTGCAGTTGGACGAAAACTATTTACCGTAACTTTTGGACTATTAAGTATAAGGCGATACTTTTTTCTCAAATTTTCAGACATGCGTCTTATATTCGGTTGCGTCTCATGTATGACTGAAATAGATTTCAAACGACTAAAAAACAACACCACCCACAGCCGACGTGATATTAATTTACTTTTTGAATGGTTCTGATGCTTTTTCAACGTCTCCTTGTTTACTTTTGTTCTTACTTCTGTTTGTTGGATTAGATTCAATGGTTGGTTTCCGCACCATGTTCATTTCTTTTCTGTTTGTTAAGTAATTGTTCTGATGTATCGCCTTATATTCGGTAGCGCCTTGTAGTCCGAAAATTACGGTAATTAGCTTCCTAACTGTCTGAAATTGTCTCTGTGTTTGGCCTCTTTCAAATCTGACCTTAAAACTAATTTCTTTTATCTCTGTGATATTGTACCATTAGCATGTTCTTGTAATGTGAAAAATGGCGCTAAAATACATACAAACACAACACAGCATAACCACACACACAGAGAATATATGCACACCACACACACAATCCATACACAACAATCGAGTGCACACAATACATACACACAACACACCCACACACTTTAACCACACTGACACAACAAATAGACGGTAGTTGCAGGGGTGGCGAGGAGAGCGTCTAGTCTGGAGAGTGGCAGAGATGGCGGATACTTCAAGCTGGAGGCGTCCGAATGTGAAATGGAGGTCGTAGTTTTTAGTAGTTTCCTCCATGGATACATTGCTCGCGTGGAATGTAGTGTGGGGCTTCTGGTTGAGGTAGCTGTTGCTGTTGGTTGGCCTTTACTGGTGGTAGAGGAAACTCACTTCAACCCTGCTCGCAGCGCCAAATGTGGTGGTCAGTGGTAAGGTTGGAGTCAAGTAAGACGCATGGGCGAAGTCGAGTTACTTTCCACTCTTTATTGGCTGTTGGTACAAGCTCTTAGTAAGTCAACTTCTGGACCCATGGTGAAATGGTCTCTCTCACCCAGATGGAATGGGGTCTGTCTCTCACCCTGGTGTAATGGGGTCTCTCCCAAGCAAGCACCGCAGCCTCTATTTATCGGAACAGACAGGAGTAAGAACAAAGCAGAACCGGAAGGATTCACTTCCGGTGAGAGGCTTTCAGACAAAGGGCGGAAGTTCTCTTCTTCCGGCAAAAGAGGAGAGGGGGGTAGCTATGGAGAGAAACAGGGAGGAGGGCAGAGAGATGCGTGGGTGGGTGCCGACAACAACCGACAGAGCAGCTACCCACAGGGCAGCTGCAAACAATCAGACCACAGCCCACGCAAGGACAGGGAGGGGGGTAATTATGGAGAGAAACAGAGGGGGGCGGGGGAAGAGCAGAGAGGTGTGGGTGGGTGCTGACAATCTGGCACTTCCGCAAACTGAGAGGAGCGGTTCACTAGCTGAGGATAGGGGGTTGGGAAGATACAGCAGAGGAGATAACTGAATACAGGATGAGCACAGCAGATGTAAAATACACTTGATGATAGTTGCACCTTATGACATGAACACAGATGTACAATACACTCGGTGATGGTGATGGGTGCACCTCATCACACACATACACACTACACACATTACACACACACACACACGTACATGTTAAAAAACACACACATTACACACACATCCCAAATTCATACCTTTAACAAACACACACATCCCACAAACACACTCACACATTACACACACCTACCTACCTATGGCGTTGCTCATAGGTCAGGTATCCAATCTCAAAAACTTCAGAGAAAATTGGGAAAATGTGAAAAGTGGCTGTTTGTTAGACAACATTTACGGCCCCTGCGACCTTGACCTTGAAGCAAGGTCAAGTCACTATGTTGTTTTTTTTAACGCCTTGTCATCATACACCATCATGCCAAATTGGGTGTTGATAGACTTAATAGTCTCTGAGAAAAATCCAACGTTAAAGTTTTTTACAGACGACAGGACGCCCGGATGCCTGGACGGACAACACGGGTGACCTAGTATGAAAGTATAACATGTGTACTACAATGTTATGAAGTTTGGAAGTTATCTTCCATAGTTCAGGGTCAAGGTCACTTCAAAATATGTATACAATCCAACTTTAAAGAGCTCCTGTGACCTTGACCTTGAAGCAAGGTCAAGTCACTATGTATGTTTTTTGACGCCTTGTCATCATACACCATCATGCCAAATTGGGTGTTGATAGACTTAATGGTCTCCGAGAAAAATCCAACATTAAAGTTTTTTACGGACGCCCGGACGGACGACATGGGTGACCTAGTATGAAAGTATAACATGTGTACTACAATGAAGATCCATGTGGACAATGCAAACATCCGGAGGCGGAGGGAGAAGTTCTGGCGCTTCAAGCTGCGCACCAACTACCCTGAAGGACTGAATGTGTTTGACTGAGAGAGAGAGATGGATAGAACTATGAACACAGAGAGAGAGAGAGAGAGAGAGAGTTAGAGAGAGAGAGAGATAGAGAGATAGAGAGAGAGAGAGAGAGAGAGAGAGAGAGAGAGAGAGAGAGAGAGGGGGGGGGGGGGGGGGGGGAGAGCGTCATTCTAAAGTTTATTTACGTCACGTGTTGCATCATTTTTGTGTACATACTCACTTTTGCTTCGCATGCGAGTCAAACACCACCCAGAAAGCCCTGCCCCCAACCCATGCTCACCGAGAAACTGGTCTTCAAAGCCATGTATGCAATGCCAAGAGGCCTCTCTACACCATCTTACTAGAAGCAACAAACCACAAGTAACTTTCTTTTTCAGCACTTTAATGGTCTTTAAGCCTTTCCATTCAACATTCAAAACAAAAATAAAGACAACTCAACATAGATAATAGATAAGTTAGCAGAGGCTGGAAAACATATCCATTTCAGGAAACTGAAAGTTAACCAAATTATGGGCAATATATGATGCTTTTACATTACCGAGTATCTGAGCATGGTATCGATCAAGTAGATGTAACAAATGTGGAACAATAATGAAGCAAAAGTAGGTGGACATTTGGTCTTGCTCATGCTTGTCTCCTGGGGAACCATGTGCTGTGCTGGATGAAGGGACATACACATAGCACTTGCAGTAGAACCCTGGATCAACAGATTATCCTCCATGAAGTACATCTCACTGGGCCTCACAGAGAGCCCATGCTACACCATGGGGGCGCCTTGATTCTAATGCTTGTTCTTGTCACGACAACAACAACAAACAGTAGAAACAACACGAAATATAGATGTAGAAAGATGTACACGGGAGCAATCGTCCGTCGCTGAAAAGGCAGCAAAACGTGAGACACTAGCTCCAGGGAGGCACCAACCTCGCTGGCATTGGGGCGTCTTTGCAATTTGAACACCGATTATCTTTCCTGATAGACTGGAGCGGTTCAAAACTAACAAAGCACCCAATCCACATGCCACATTAATAAAATATTCAAAATCATGTTGGTGAGTAAACTCGGCACAGTGGCTAAATATGGAAAAAAATACATGGCTTGGCAGAGCAGTAACAGTATAATCTATTACGACTCCAAATCAAGACAATCATTACCTCATCTTGGAAGGCCCTTTTCCAATTTGTGCATTTTTGTTACAAACAGTGGTTTGCTGACTTTTCACTCTGTGTGCCATGTTAGTGAAGGCAGACTGCAAAGTGAAGCCACTGAAGTCACAGTTCTGCCAAAAACAAAGCCTGCATCATATGAGGAACAACATACGAGATGAACAATGCACTAAAGTGTGAGATAAATACTGCATCTTGTAAGCAATTTGGCACAGAAAATCTTACTGATTCAACAAATCTCAGCTCACACGCTCTGATACTCACGAGGTAAAGCCAATCTTTGTTTTAGCTGCTATAATGTATTAACTGATGCAAACATCAAACACAAAACCAATAGAGAGATCATGCCCTTTTATATCACTGGGTTCCCAAGGATCTGTATAATTTACTCATCACCAGGCTATCACACGATATCCAAAGGAAAATTTGTATGGACCCAAAACAACACAGACGCACACATTCAACCAAAGCTACTGCACACAGCTGACTCAACAAACTCAAGGCAAATTCCATGCTAATGGCAGTTCCCAGCATCTGCTACCACTTATCTTATTCTTGTTAAGGTATCGAAAACACAAAAGGAAAGTTGCCAATGCCATAATTGGACACAACAGACTAACACTAGAGAGTGAATACATTGTCCAGAGATACAGGTACTTATGAGACACTTCACACACCTCTTTGGATGACTGAGATCGTGTGTGCAAGCATCAACAAGAACGTGCATCCTGGGATCCTGGGAACCCATGCTATTGCTGCAGACGAACCGTCTACATTGCATAGAGAACAAGACAGCAGTAAGTGAAACATGGTCCATACAAATCACAAAATGTCATTACTGACTCACAACATATTTTACAGCCATGAGGAGGCACACTGACAACAAATCGCATGGAACGTGGGTGTTGACTTTGATATTCTCCTTAGCACATCCACCATCACAACTACTTGGAAAACAAAAACCTGTACATCAACATGCCCCCAACTGAACTAGAGTATGGGCTCACTGGAGTACAGCTTGAAACTATCATGCAATTACAATATCATTAGAACCAGTGTGAACAACTCCAATGTTGACTTTTCCTCTGGAAATGAAATGGACTGAAGAGAGAGAGAGACTGTGAGCATTGAGAAAGGAGAAGGTGGACAGAAAAGTAAAGTGATTGCAAAGGAAAGAAATCACAAAGGAAGGAAAACAGAAAGCACACAGACATGTATAACATTTCTTTATTATGGCAACAAGAGTTTGCTATACCAAGCTCACAGACAATATACGAGAGAAAAAAGATAGTCGCTATAAAGAGATCTGAATACGTGAGAAGTTTTTTTCTTCATACATGTATAAAAAGAAAAATGATCTAGAGTTTGATGCCTGAATGATGTGGATGTCTGCTAAGGAAAGTTCCTGTCCAAGTGGCATTCAAACCTTTCTCAACACAATCGCTAAATCCAGCATCCAATGTGGGCTGTTGCTTTGCTTTCACTCACTTTTCGCCCTAGGGTTCACTTTCTCAGCCTTGCTGCTCTTCAGCTAATGGCGGTGCTGTCAATGGTAGGACCTGGTCTAACGACTATGCAGGAGAGGTCAGGAGAATTGCATCGTCACACCAGACAGGGAGGGACAGGAAGATTTGTCGTGGACAGGACACAGATGGCAACAACACACTAGCAGAAGGGCATTAAGGTATATTCAAAAGAAAATAAAAACAAAAGTGAAGGGAGAGAAAATAAAGCAAAATGAACAATGAAAGCCCAGGATGGGAGGGAGGACAAGGCAAGATTGAAGGAACCGGGTAGGTCCTGGGAGGGACGTGGTCCGAGATGGTCGGCTACTGGAACATCTCCTCCTCCACCGGCTTGGAGATCCAGATGCCAAATCCATTGTCCCTGAAGCGCTGCTTGCAGATGGTGTCTGCTGCCTTGAATTCCTGTGACAGTGCCTTGGCATCATGGTAGCATGGGGCAGCTAGCAGGTCAAAGCGACCCATCTTGCTGCAGACCTGCTTGTAGCTGTCGTACATGCACTTCTTGGTCAGTCGAGAGAACATTGTCTTTTCCACACTGGCAAGACAGAGCGAAAGCATGTCAGCACCACTGGGCTAAAGTGTTGGCACTGCAGTGGAAAGCAGCAGTACTGCGATTCAATGCTGTTCCATCACTAGAATTTCTCGTTGAGAATAAACACACACACACACATGCACAAACACACACACATGCACAAACACACACATGCAAACAAAGACACACACATACACACACACACTTGCACACACACACACTTGCACACACACACACACACACATGCACACAAAGACACACATACACAACACACACACTCACACAACATGCACACACACACACACACACAACACACACACATAACAAGCACACACACATGCACACACACACACACACTTACCTGTGTCCAATGCGAGTTGTTAATAGTCCCAGAAGACAACCATCATTCAACTGACGTTTGACTGACAGCCTCGGCAAATCCTTTCACACCACCTTCTCAGAACATCATTCAAAACCCTATTTTCCTGCTCATAATCAGTTAGCACACAGAAGGTCTAACCATTTGTGCAGTGCATGCATAGATGCAACTTTACACCACATTTCCTCTGGGTCCATTCAGGATCAGCCCCACATTAATGAGATGAGTTTGTTTATGTGTCACTTATGTGTGCACATTTAAGTGTACCATCTCACTTGCTTGTAAGCTACCATCTACTTCTATAATTCTGTACTCTTCTGTGACAGCAATGGTGAATTCTGTATCAACAAGTACAATGTGGGGTTGCAGTTGCCTCATGACCTGCTTATCAAGTGCACAGTTAATTGAATAAATATTCGAAATAGAAAGTTGCAAGTCAGTCATTAATGATTTAATGAAACATCCACACAAATTTGTGTAATACGAAAAGCATGTCAATTTTCAAGCAGACAAAAAATTCAAACAAATTACATACTCCAAGAATTTAGGAAGGCAATGTTCTGTTGACTCACACCTGCCTATGCAAACAAGCACAGTGCAATGATGAATAGTTAACCATTTCAACTTGAATAATTGTGTTTGTCTCTCCCATCCTCTTTCCTACCAATGGTCAGCAAAGAGTGGAGATGATTTAGTAATATGTGGCATCACTATGGCTATCACGTATCTGAGATCACGTACAGTTTCAATTTTCTAATAAAATTCCATTGCTTGAATTGCTCACAACAATAACTTCAGGCCCCCCAGGACTAAGTCACGAATCTCAAGATGAGGATCCAATGAGATGATGACACAAAGCCTCAAATCCAAAGCCCTGAAGAAATGCCTACAAAGATATGTGTAACTGGCACGCATGAAACCAGTCTTAACTTGCACAAGTGGATTCTGCACTACAGGCAGAAATACAGGATGAAAGTCAGACAGTGGCTTGTTTTTGCAGAGATGCACATCAGGGATACCAAATTTTCATGTCCTTAAATAATTTTCCTAATAATTATGCTTGTATGTAATGTCTTAAAAAATGTTTTTTCTTGCCTTACTTACCCTTACTACGTAACGATTGCATAGGAAAACATCTGAGGCCATTTTCTCAAAATTGCTGTTGCCCCAACTCCTATCATTCAGATGGGCACAACATCTACAATTTTGATCCTGCTGTGTTCATACATGTATAAAATTGAATTATGTTTTTAAAAAAACCATATGGTTGTGGTTATGGTAACCCAACCAACCCTATTTTTTTCCGTAGACCCTAAACTTTTATTTGATCATGCCCAATTACCCCACCCCCCCCCCCCCCCCCACCCCCCCACCCCCCCCCCCCAAATAAAAAGGAAGAAAAAAAAGGAAGAAATTGACAGCTATCAAGAAATTGTGTACTGTTCCATCTTCCCTGCATTATGAGCATTCAGGGAATCCACTATAAAGTTTAAAAAATATCAGTTTTTCAGCAATAGAGATATTGTTACTTATGTTAAATCTGGCCTCTTCTATAAAAAGAATTATAGAAATTAAGTTCAGGCCAATGTACCCCCCCACCTCACCCCACCCCCACCCCATCCCACCCTTATTTTTCCAAGTTACCATAACCACAACTATATTTTCTTTTGGCCTAATGTGAGTCAAAGGAACAAGATAAGACTGTAAAGTATGCATAAAACATTTCGGCAGGGCCTGTATTCACAACGGCGATTTATCGAAGATTTATTTTAACTCCGATTTATCTCTAAACTCAGACGATTCCAACTGCCTGTTCCGCTCTCCCTTGTCTGGAAACCAGTATATATAGCAAAGCGCAACCTAGGATCCTCTGACGAGCGTACCTTATCTAACCGATCAAGATAACGCGGGGCTAGGGTATAAATCGAGTGTTAAAAAAGATAAATCGCCGTTGTGAATACGGGCCCTGAACAACAACTTATAAAACTTGCAATTGGTCATAACAGTTAGTAACAAATAATTGGACGGAAATGAATATGTACCTGGGTACTTCAGGGTTTTCTGGAGATCTACGAAATTTCAGGAACATGAATGCTGAATGATGGCATTTCACTGGGACAGCATGGGAAATGTGCACCATGGATGGATGGATGGATGGATGGATGGATGGATGGATGGATGGATGGATGGATGGATGGATGGATGGATGGATGGAGTTCTACGGCCTTTCAGCCTTTACAGGCTATGTAAGGCCATTAAGCAAGAAAATAAAACCCCACACTAGGTTCACTCTTGCATGAGAGGAAGCTTTGCTAGTTCAACACCGACTTGGGTGTAAACTCTCAGATAGGAGCACGTGTAGCAGTGAGCTCTCTACATGTACTGTAGGTACTAGCCGTATGGGAAAGTGTGCCAAGCATCACACCCATTGCAGTCAAGATGTGTTGAGCTTCAGCTGGAGTGGGAGAAAGAGTCAAGTGGACAAGGCAGGCATGGGAAGAGGAACAAAAACAAGCAGAGGAAAATGAGGGAACAGGAGGATAGCAACTAGAACAGAGAGAGATCAAAGAGCAGCAGCAGGGAAGAAAGGAGGAAGGAAAGGAAGGGGGGAAAAGGAGGAGGAGCAGGAGGAGGAGGAGGAGGAGGAGAAGGAGGAGGAGCAGGAGGAGGAGGAGCAGGAGGAGAAGGAGGAGGAGCAGGAGGAGGAGGAGCAGGAGGAGGAGGAGGGGGAGGAGGAGGAGGAGAAGGGGGAGCAGGAGGAGGCGGAGCAGGAGGAGGAGGCGGAGCAGGAGGAGGAGGCGGAGCAGGAGGAGGAGGCGGAGCAGGAGGAGGAGGAGGCGGAGGAAGAGTAGCAGGAGGAGGAGGAGGAGGAGGAGGAGGAGCAGGAGGAGGAGGTGGAGGAGGAGGAGCAGGAGCAGGAGGAGGAGGAGGAGGAGAAGCCGGAGGAGCAGAATCAGGACAGGTAACATGACAATGTCTAAGGTACCACCTCATTGAAGTTGAGGATTTGATAATGTGTCCAATACTTGTATACCAGTAATCCCTGCTATCTCACCCTTGTGCTCACTCCCGACCCTTTCCCCCCACACACTCACCCCGTGTAGCACAGGCCAAGGGTGCCATCAAGCACTTCTGCCCGATCATCTCCAATGGTCCAGTTGAGGCTAAGGGCTTTGGTCTTCTGGGTTTCACGGGGTGGGTCACAGGCGGTGACGCGGCCCAACCAGGGGTGGTGCAGGCGGAAACCATGGGGCAGCACCTCGTTGATGGGAGGGTCCCCCTTGGCCAGACGGCAGCAGACTGCACGTGCCAAGTGGCCGTGATCATACAGGTAGCCTGCAAGCAGGACAGACACTTCTCAGTAATGACGGCACTCCTGATGCCATCCAGCAATACAGACCTATCCATGCGTCCATCGATCCATCCTGTCCGCAGCGCCAGTGAGGCTGACTGCTTTTCACGCTTGTCTGCAGGAGCCGCAGCAAGTGCTAGGCCAGGTCCATGACTGTCAGGAAGAACAGCCACAAACCATTTCATGATCTTCATTGGCTTCCAGTCTATTTAAGTAGACTCTTTCCATGGTCTTCAAATATACAACAGCTCAAGCCCCTACCTTGTAAACTCATCAAGAAGTACAGGTCCATGAGGAGTCCTCTGTAACATATTAGACTTCTTCTCATAGTCTCTCATTCAAGGCCAAAGAGCTATGGCAACCAGTCTTTCAGTGTGGTGGGATCAAGACCACAGAATCAGCTTCCTAGGTCTCTGAAGTTGTCTCCATGTCTTTCAATGCTGGCCTTAACACTAATCTTTTCTGTTGCTGAGACATTGCTCCATGAGTATTTTCTTGAAATGAGATAAATGGCACTGAGATAAGATCCATCCATCCTTCCATTCATCCAATTATTTACACAGAGCCACACAGAGAGAAGCCATGTTCTACCCAGGGTGAGAGACTCCATGTAGATGGGGTCCATGAGGTTGTGCAGCAGTGAGCCTTGCAGTCCCACCACGTTCCAGCGGCAGATCTTGTCTGCACACGACATGGTGCGCAGTCTCTCGCCACGCTGGATCCCATCAAAGGTCTGGGACTTGAAGCCAGGCTCAATGGGAATGGTTCCTTCACCTGAAAATTGTAAGAAAGGTAGAAACATTCATCTGATGCAGGATGGTTTACATTCCACTTTGAATTTGCATCAATGCAAATCATTCAGTGTGGAGCAAAAGAAACTGCCTGTGGTCAGGACCAAAGCTGCTCAGTGGGTACTGAGTTTAGGTGGAACAGAGTGTTCCCAATGGAGACATAATGTCTATGCACAAACATTTAAAAAAGCACAAATCTTGTATGGGGGAAAAGAGAGCAAAAATGTATAGCTATCACAAGAGTGCAATGAGTATACAAAGATCAAACACTACATTTTCCCCTCTTCCTTTTGAGGTTACAATGCTTGGAACATTTCCTCGTCATTTCCTTTGGTATTTCAGAGAATTGTTTTCCACAAGCCACATTATTGTTTCTAAGAGGAAGCAAAATAACTGTTGTAGTGAGAGGTTTTCACTAACACCATGTCAAATGCCATGTTGAAGTCAAAGTGAAGCATCTTGTAATATAAACTGATGCAAAACAGCTGTTTTCAACTGCACCCAAATGAAAATGCAGAAACCTGAAGGAAAATCACCAAGCCTGGAAAGCATATCTCCCTGTGGGATGGCCATTATTGTTTCTGTTGGCTGACAGAGAGGTGAGACCAAAAGAAGTTCACGCAGGGCACGTGCACCAACACAAGCAAGCATGGCAGATGACACACACCTCCTTCCATCTTGGTGCGGAGCAGGCCCTGGGCGTTGCTGGTGAAGGTGGGGTTGTGCTCCACCTCACAGCTGTCATTGGGTGGCGCCTTGTTGGTGCCGGAGTCCCTGAAAACATAACACATGTATGCAGACATAATGCATGCAGACATAATGCATGCAGATATAATGCATGCAGACATAATACTTGCAAACATAACACACCCAAACATTGGTCAGAAATGCCAAAACTGACCCTTGAGCATTTGTCCACTGTGCCCTCCATTCTTGGCAATGTTGGAGCATTTCAAGGTAAAGATGATGACCGAGGTATGATAGCTTATTAGCCTTGGAAGGTCATGTAAGACCATTAACTACAAAATCACTAGAGAGCTGGTTAGCGTAAGAGCAAGCCAACATTTTATTTCCCTACCTGTATGCCTTTTACAGAGCTGCCAACCCACCATCATGCCAAAGAGTAGCATCCAGAGCTTTTTGGAGTAGCATTTAAGAAATAGGCGTAGCACACACGCAGAAGAAGGAAAATGCCGATGTTTGCACTGCCGAATGGGCAAGGCACTTCACAATTGCAGTGGTTTTTGTTCGACCACATCCTTACTCCTGTGCAATCGCGTTCAAAGGAAACATTTTCCGAACAAGAAGGGCAAAGCCCATACGACTCACATGCTTGACCTTGACATGACCTTGACCTTCAGGTGACCTTCAAGGTCAACCAACTAAAACTAGCAATGACACCATACACTAAGAACTGCTTTACACATTTTTCCTACAAAATACATGTGACCTTGACCCAAGGTCAAGGTCATCCAAGGTCATGCAACACAAAGCTGTTAATTCAAGACATAGGAAGCATAATGGTGCTTATTGGCACTTTCTACCATGAGATATGGTCACTTGTAGTGGTTCACTACCTCATTTTGGTCACATTTCATAAGGGTCAAAGTGACCTTGACCTTGATGATATGTGACCAAATGTGTCTCATGATAAAAGTATAACATGTTCCCCACATAATTATTAAGTTTGAAACAGTTATCTTCCATAGTTCAGGGTCAAGGTCACTTCAAAATATGTATACAATCCAACTTTAAAGAGCTCTTGTGACCTTGACTTTGAAGCAAGGTCAATCAAACTGGTATCAAAAGATAGGGATTACTTTGTCCTATATACCATATATAGGTCAGGTATCCAATCTCAAAAACTTCAGAGAAAATTGGGAAAATGAGAAAAATGGCTGTTTTTTAGACAACATTTACGGCCCCTGCGACCTTGACCTTGAAGCAAGGTCAAGTCACTGTGTATGTTTTTGTAAGCCTTGTCATCCTACACCATCATGCCAAATTGGGTGTTGATAGACTTAATAGTTTCCGAGAAAAATCCAACGCTAAAGTTTTTTACGGACGGCAGGACGCTCGGATGACCGGACGCCCAGACGCCCGGACACCCAGATGGACAACACGGGTGACCTAGTATGAAAGTATAACATGTGTACTACAATCTTATGAAGTTTGGAAGAGTTATCTTTCATAGTTCAGGGTCAAGGTCACTTCAAAATATGTATACAATCCAATTTTAAAGAGCTCCTAAGCCCTTGACCTTGAAGCAAGGTCAAGTCACTGTGTATGTTTTTGTACGCCTTGTCATCCTACACCATCATGCCAAATTGGGTGTTGATAGACTTAATAGTCTCTGAGAAAAATCCAACGTTAAAGTTTTTTATGGACGACAGGACAGGATGGCCGCTCGGACGCCCAGACGGCCAACACTGGTGACCTAGTATGAAAGTATAACATGTGTACTACAATCTTATGAAGTTTGGAAGAGTTATCTTCCATAGTTCAGGGTCAAGGTCACTTCAAAATATGTATACAATCCAACTTTAAAGACCTCCTGTGACCTTGACCTTGAAGCAAGGTCAACCAAGCTGGTATCAAAATATAGGGATTACTTTGCCCTATACACCATACATAGGTCAGGTATCCAATCTCAAAAACTTCAGAGAAAATTGGGAAAATGTTTAAAATGGCTGTTTTTTAGACAACATTTATGGCACCTGCGACCTTGACCTTGAAGCAAGGTCAAGTCACTATGTATGTTTTTTGAGGCCTTGTCATCATACAACATCATGCCAAATTGGGTGTTGATAGACTTAATAGTCTCTGAGAAAAATCCAACTTTAAAGTTTTTTACAGACGCCCGGACGCCCGGACGCCCGGACGGACGAAAAGGGTGAGTACATAGACTCACTTTTGCTTCGCATGCGAGTCAAAAGTGGCCCCGCGTGATCTGCTGCACTGATGGGTATATTGTGTTCCACAAGGAACGATGAGAACAAACATTCTGCTAAAATGACTGATTGATCGTCCTCTGCAGTCTCTGGCTTGAAATAGGCAGTGAGCGGTTTGCTCGGCTTTTCCGCGGCTTTCTTCTTGTGTGTGGCAGTACCCACGTGTTTCTCGATGTCAAACCGACCCCTGAGAGCAATCTAAAAATCGGACTGACAGTACGTGCATCTTGCGGCTGAGGAGTTATTTGCAGATCTGACGATACATGGATAATCCTTGGTGTAGTCTGCTTTAAACTGCTGACAACTGGGTCGAGACTTTGGTGCCTTCTTTGGGGGAGTAGCAGCGAGATCGACAGTTTCAGCGGGTGTCTTTCGCTTCGACGCCATTTTTACGGTCAAACAACTGCGCTTCGGGCGTTTCCGGCATTTCCGCCTGGGGGTTAAAACGCAACGCGATTGGTCGGTTACAGTACATGATTCTACGTGAAGGTAAAAAGTTCAGTTCGGGGCTGGCACGCGGGTCGCTCGCTTTTTCATTAATGGATTTTTTTTAAGGTCTAAAAAAAAATTCACGTCATTTTTTTTACAAGAAGGGCAAAGCCCATACGTCTCACATGCTTGACCTTGACCTTTACATGACATTGACCTTCAGGTGACCTTCAAGACCAATGTCAAACAACTAAACCTAACAATGACATCATACACTAAGAACTGCTTTACACAGTTTTCCTACCAAAATACATGTGACCTTGACCCAAGGTCAAGGTCATTCAAGGTCATGCAACACAAAGCTGTTAATTCAAGACAAAGGAAGCACAATGGTGATTATTGGCACTTTCTACCATGAGATATGGTTACTTTTAGTGGTTACTACCCCATTTTGGTCACATTTCATAAGGGTCAAATTGACCTTGACCTTGATGATATGTGACCAAATGTGTCTCCTGATGAAAGTATAACATGTGTACTACAATCTTATGAAGTTTGGAAGAGTTGTCTTCCATAGTTCAGGGTCAAGGTCACTTCAAAATATGTATACAATCCAACTTTAAAGAGCTCCTGTGACCTTGACCTTGAAGCAAGATCAATCAAACTGGTATCAAAAGATAGGGATTACTTTGCCCTATATACCGTATATAGGTCAGGTATTCAATCTCAAAAACTTCAGAGAAAATTGGGAAAATGTGAAAAATGGCTGTTTTTTAAACAACATTTATGGCCCCTGCGACCTTGACCTTGAAGCAAGGTCAAATCACCATGTATGTTTTTGTGCGCCTTGTCATCATACACCATCATGCCAAATTGGGTGTTGATAGACTTAATAGTCTCCGAGAAAAATCCAACATTAAAGTTTTTTACGGACGGCAGGACGTCTGGACGCCCAGACGCCTGGACGCCCGGATGGATGACACAGGTGACCTAGTATGAAAGTATAACATGTGTACTACAATGTTATGAAGTTTGGAAGAGTTATCTTTCATAGTTCGGGGTCAAGGTCACTTCAAAATATGTATACAATCCAACTTTAAAGAGCTCCTGTGACCTTGACCTTGAAGCAAGGTCAAGTCACTATGCATGTTTATGTACGCCTTGTCATCCTACACCATCATGCCAAATTGGGTGTTGATAGACTTAGTAGTCTCCGAGAAAAATCCAACGTTAAAGTTTTTTTATGGACGACAGGACCCCCGGCCGCTTGGCCACCCGGACGGCCGCTTGGACGGCCGCCCGGCCGCCCAGACAGATGACACTGGTGATCTAGTATAAAAGTATAACATGTGTACTACAATCTTATGAAGTTTGGAAGAGTTATCTTCCATAGTTCAGGGTCAAGGTCACTTCAAAATATGTATACAATCCATCTTTAAAGACCTCCTGTGACCTTGACCTTGAAGCAAGGTCAATCAAACTGGTATCAAAGGATATGGATTACTTTGCACTATATACCATATATAGGTCAGGTATCCAATCTCAAAAACTTCAGAGAAAATTGGGAAAATGTGAAAAATGGCTGTTTTTAGACAACATTTACGGCCCCTGCGACCTTGACCTTGAAGCAAGGTCAAGTCACTATGTATGTTTTTGTACGCCTTGTCATCCTACACCATCATGCCAAATTGGGTGTTGATAGACTTAATAGTCTCCAAGAAAAATCCAACGTTAAAGTTTTTTACAGACGCCCGGACGCCCGGACACCCGGACGGCCGGACGGCCGAAAAGGGTGAGTACATAGACTCACTTTTGCTTCGCATGTGAGTCAAAAATCGTAGTTTTTCCAGACCATGGTAGCATCGTAGCATGCTACGCCTAAATCGAAGTACTTGGCAGCTCTGCTTTTAGGAATTGTGTAGGGAAATGTGGTGGGTCTATTCCTACGTCTATCCCTAGGGGTTTCAGAACATTTCAAGCCACATCCTCCTGCTTGCTTATTTCATAAAAAAGGTTTTAAAAGCTTTGGTACATTGCACATGGGACCACAAAGGCAGGTTTTACAACCACAACAGCATCAACACAACAAAACAACAGCAACAAAACAACAGCAACGACACAACAAAACAACAGCAACAACACAACAAAACAACAGCAACAAAACAACAGCAACGACACAACAGAACAACAGCAACAACACATCACCAAAACTACCACAAACAAGAAGGGCAAAGCCCATACGACTCACATGCTTGACCTTGACCTTGACCTTGAGGTGACCAAGGTCAAGGTCAAACAACTAAACCTACCAATGACATCATACACTAAGAAATGATTTACATATTTTTTCCTACCAAAAATACACGTGACCTTGACACAAGGTCAAGGTCATCCAAGGTCATGCAACACAAAGCTCTTAATTCAAGACATAGGAAGCACAATGGTGCTTATTGGCACTTTCTACCATGAGATATGGTCAATTTTAGTGGTTCACTACCACATTTTGGTCACATTTCATAAGGGTCAAAGTGACCTTGACCTTGATGATATGTGACCAAATGTGTCTCATGATGAAAGTATAACATGTGCCCCACATAATTATTAAGTTTGAAACAGTTATCTTCCATAGTTCAGGGTCAAGGTCACTTCAAAATATGTATACAATCCAACTTTGAAGAGCTCCTGTGACCTTGACCTTGAAGCAAGGTCAACCAAACTGGTATCAAAAGATAGGGCTTGCTTTGACCTATATACCACTTGTAGCTAAGGTCGCCATTCTCAATAACGTGGGAGAAAATTGGGAAAATGTGAAAAATGACTGTTTTTGAGACCACATCTATGGCTCCTGTGACCTTGACCTTGAAGCAAGGTCAAGTCACTAAGTATGTTTTTTGAGGCCTTGTCATCATACACCATCATGCCACATTTGGTGTTGATAGACTTAATAGTCTCCGAGAAAAATCCAACATTTAAGTTTTTTACGCCCGGACGGATGCCCGGACGGACGCCCGGACGACACGGCTGAGTACATAGACTCACTTTTGCTTCGCATGTGAGTCAAAAACCCCAGACATATAGCATGGCATGGTTTTGGGATTTTCATCCCAGGTTGCCACAAAAGCTGCACTGATTCCATGGTATAAATGGTGGTTCCAATCATAAATTATTCCTCAGAGGTCATAACTTAGGTCATTTCAGTCTCCAAACCCTAAAAGTTACTTGTCCATTCTGGTCATTTACTTACACTGACAGTCAAGATATCCCTGCATAAGCAGCATTCAGGTCTATAACTGTTAGTAACCTACACTCGGCTAGCAACAAGCACATACTTATCCTTCATCATAGCAGCCACCATGGTCTGTTGATTCTGCCTACAACCCACTCTCACTGCAGGCAACACACACACACACACACACACACACACACACACACACACACACACTGCAAGCAAAGCTATATGCAAACACCACAGGTGGTAGGCAGCACTGACCGAGGAGAAAAGAGTGCCCCGTCGCCGCAGGGTGCGGTGGAGATGTACATGTGGAAGGAAATCCCTGGTTTCAGCTGCAGCTTGCCATTGCTGCTTGTCTCAAACATTTCATGGGGTTTTCCATCTTCGTACACCTCAAGCTGGCGGTAAATGAACCTGCAAATAGTCACTCTTTCAGACTGGGCATTGCTTAAACTTATCCCCTCCACCAGTGTCATCAACGTCTCAACATAATAACTAAATACAGCATCTGTAGCCATTAGCCACTAAGGACACTAAGCCAATTCTAAGTGGATCTATTCTTTTTTCCAAATTTGTTTCCAAAGTCCTTTTGTGAAATTGACCTCTTTCCTAAAAGACAGCACTCACTCAAGTCTGCATGTGGGTTGCATTTAACAGATGGTTGCATGGAGACGAGTTGGTGTTTGCAAACCAGAAGTATCCCCAGTCAAAACAAGCAAATCTTGAAAATACTCGAAACCTGGCAAATGCTTACTGACCATTCAAAGGTGCAGCGCTGCTTTCAAACAGACACTGATTACCTACCTCTTTCAAACAGACACCGAGTACCTACCTCTTTCAAACAGACACCGAGTTCCTACCTCTGCTTTCAAACAGACACCGAGTACCTACCTCTGCTTTCAAACAGACACTGAGTACCTACCTCTGCTTTCAAACAGACACTGAGTACCTACCTCTGCTTTCAAACAGACACCGAGTACCTACCTCTGCTTTCAAACAGACACCGAGTACTTACCTCTGCTTTCAAACCGACACCGAGTACCTACCTCTGCTTTCAAACAGACACCGAGTACCTACCTCTGCTTTCAAACAGACACCGAGTTCCTACCTCTGCTTTCAAACACACACTGAGTACCTACCTCTGCTTTCAAACAGACACTGAGTACCTACCTCTGCTTTCAAACAGACACCAAGTTCCTACCTCTGCTTTCAAACAGACACTGAGTACCTACCTCTGCTTTCAAACACACACTGAGTACCTACCTCTGCTTTCAAACAGACACTGAGTACCTACCTCTGCTTTCAAACAGACACCGAGTACCTACCTCTGCTTTCAAACAGACACCGAGTACCTACCTCTGCTTTCAAACAGACACTGAGTACCTACCTCTGCTTTCAAACAGACACCGAGTACCTACCTCTTTCAAACAGACACCGAGTACCTACCTCTGCTTTCAAACAGACACTGAGTACCTACCTCTGCTTTCAAACAGACACCGAGTTCCTACCTCTGCTTTCAAACAGACACCGAGTACCTACCTCTGCTTTCAAACAGACACTGAGTACCTACCTCTGCTTTCAAACAGACACCGAGTACCTACCTCTGCTTTCAAACAGACACCGAGTACCTACCTCTTTCAAACAGACACCGAGTACCTACCTCTGCTTTCAAACACACACCGAGTACCTACCTCTGCTTTCAAACACACACTGAGTACCTACCTCTGCTTTCAAACACACACTGAGTACTTACCTCTTTCAAACAGACACCGAGTACCTACCTCTGCTTTCAAACACACACTGAGTACCTACCTCTGCTTTCAAACAGACACCGAGTACCTACCTCTTTCAAACAGACACCGAGTACCTACCTCTGCTTTCAAACAGACAATGAGTACCTACCTCTCCTTTCAAACAGATACTGAGTACCTACCTCTGCTTTCAAACAGACACCGAGTACCTACCTCTGCTTTCAAACAGACACCGAGTACCTACCTCTGCTTTCAAACAGACACCGAGTACCTACCTCTGCTTTCAAACAGACACCGAGTACCTACCTCTGCTTTCAAACAGACACCGAGTACCTACCTCTTTCAAACAGACACCGAGTACCTACCTCTGCTTTCAAACACACACTGAGTACCTACCTCTGCTTTCAAACACACACTGAGTACCTACCTCTTTCAAACAGACACCGAGTACCTACCTCTGCTTTCAAACAGACACTGAGTACCTACCTCTGCTTTCAAACAGACACTGAGTACCTACCTCTTTCAAACAGACACCGAGTACCTACCTCTGCTTTCAAACAGACACTGAGTACCTACCTCTGCTTTCAAACAGACAATGAGTACCTACCTCTGCTTTCAAACAGACAATGAGTACCTACCTCTTTCAAACAGACACTGAGTACCTACCTCTGCTTACTAGCTGACACTGAGTACCTCTGCTTTCAAACACACACTGAGTACCTACCTCTGCTTTCTAGCTGACACTGTGTGCCTACCTCTGCTCTCAAACAGACACCGAGTACCTACCTCATGAAGCCACGGCGAGAGATGACCTCCGCATGTGAGTCATTAACTGTGTTGCCCTCCAGACTCAGCTGCTGCCCCGTGATGCACCGATTGCCTGGAGGAGAGAGAACAATAGCCATGTCTACAACTACCTCTCTCATCATCACATGCTCTGCTCCCTCTTTTCTACGTCTCACTGGCATCAATCTCTGCTAAAGTATCAGCAAAAAGCCAGCTATAAATACAGAGATGATGACCATTTCTTCGTTGGGATCACCGGTCAAATTCATAGACAGTTCCAGCTAGCAAGCCAAGTAGCCTCTCTCAGAGTCATCTTTCTGCATCGGTCATCCTGCTGCAGAATTCCAATGTGTCACACATGAAGAAAAACGAAAAGCACTCCACTTGCTCAATGCCTACTGCCTGCAGATGGCAGGACAGACATCCAGCCATGAATCATCAGGAAGAAGTCTCTGAAATGGGATTTCCAGAGTACACTCACCAAGTGCTTGACCTGTATTCGCCCTTTTAGAAATGAGGGGAAAAGTTTCAAACATTGATTTTTATCCTAAAAGAAATCAGATATCTGACACTACATTTTTTAATCTATGGTGCCATTACCTGCACAAGCCACTGTTGCCCGTATGATTCCCTCACAACATTGTACTACACTGGACATTTGACTGTTGGACTCTTGTCTCCTCATTCCAGAAGTTAAAAACTTTCCTGCTCTCCAAAGAATATGTGCAGCACCTTTGAAAGAAGCACTATGCAACTCTTTGCACACACACACACACACGTATGTAAACATGGACACAGACATACACATACACACAAAGACACATGCATGCATGTACCCATACATGCACACACACACACACACACACACACACAGACACCTGTACACACACACATACACATTATATACATGCATGTACACACACACACACACACACACGCATACACATACACACACACACACACGGACACAGACACTCACAGGTGCACACTCACACACACCATCATCCACTCCTGAGCCCCTGTCCCTACACCGACACCCACCAGAGCCCCTGTCCCCCCCTGTCCCTACACCGACACCCACCAGAGCCCCTGTCCCTACACCGACACCCACCAGAGCCCCTGTTCCCCCCTGTCCCTACACCGACACCCACCAGAGCCCCTGTCCCTACACCGACACCCACCAGAGCCCCTGTCCCTACACAGACACCCACCAGAGCCCCTGTCCCTACACCGACACCCACCAGAGCCCCTGTCCCCCCCTGTTCCTACACCGACACCCACCAGAGCCCCTGTCCCTACACCGACACCCACCAGAGCCCCTGTCCCTACACCAGGGCTGCCTACCCTCCTTTTTCGATTTCAGTATTACCAAGTTCCAATTTCCGTATTTCAGTTCCGATTTCAGTATTAAACCGTGCGACAGTGCAAGAAAACAAAGCAACTTTAATCATTAACCAGGGACCAAAAGATAAAACAAAACATACCTGATTTTATGTACACTATATACAATAGTTCTGCAGCTTGTTTACTGTGACAAACTCACAAAGACTGGTAGTAAGCACTTTTCAGGCCTTTCAGGTCTTTGACGCTGTAGTTTCTGTCAAGGGCTTGTCCAGGCCTGGACTTGGCTACCACCAAGGCCTCCAAGGTGTCGGATCCCATGCTGCCTCTGAAGTGTGTTTTGTTCTTTCTCACGACTGAGAAAATGCGCTCACAGTGAGCTGATGCGTGAGGGATTGTCATTATGGCAAGCATAACCATGGGGAGGTGTGGGAAGAGGAGGTCTTCCCCTACACCTACACTCAATTTGTCCAATGCCGCCATTGGGAGGTTCAGTTCTACTGTCAAGTCTACCATCATCGCCTCAGCTCGAATTACGTCGATGTCGCTTTGGGACACTTTCGAAGGAGGCGGTGTAAAATATTCACTAATAGGTTTTTGCGCTGCTGCGACCTTCTTCTCCTCGTTTTTCTTCACATGCTTTGGGCCTTCAACATGCCTTTCGATATCGTTGGCGCCACCACTGGAGATGCTGAACTGGTTATCACAAGTCGTACATTTGACAGTGGAGTCAGTGGTGCCGCGGACTATAAATGGATACTTCTCCGTGTACGCTGGAATGTAGACCTGCGACCTCCGCTGTTTCTTCGATAATTCAGAAACACAATCGCTTGGCATTTCGTTTTGACGCCATTGTTGCACATAAACACTGCACATACCGGCACTCTCCGGAAAAACACTTCGTGCGTTGCGCTTGCGCACTGTACGAAAATGACGTCACTCGCCAATTTTCGGAAATATTTTCGCGCGCTGCGCCTGCGCATTACAGAACAAACCCATTCGGCAATCATCGGTAGACTGCTTCGGAAAACGATTCGCGCACAGCCACAGGCCAACGATTTTGGAAATTATTTTATTATAGTTTTTATTTTGATATTTCCGGAACGCAAAATAAACTCCCGTATTTTCCGGAACGCTCGCCGATTTTTCTAAATTTCCGGACAAAATACGGAATTTCCGTACGGGTAGGCAGGCCTGCTACACCGACACCCACCAGAGCCCCTGTCCCTACACCGACACCCACCAGAGCCCCTGTCCCTACACCGACACCCACCAGAGACCCTGTCCCTACACCGACACCCACCAGAGCCCCTGTCCCTACACCAACACCCACCAGAGCCCACACTGATGACCAGGCCCATGTCTTCCTCGGAGCGCTTCATGATGATGGCCGCAATGACCTTGCGGCCAGTGAAGGTCTCAGGAATGGCAGCTATCAGCGTGTTGAAAGTCTTGTGACTCAGCGCTGCCATGCGGTCAAAGTGAGTCATGCTCTCCAATGGCACTGATGGCTTCACTTGCTGCAAGACACAAGAGAAGGTGTAGATTGGTGAGCAGGTAGGTAGGTAGGTCAGAAGTGACTGAAGTGGGACACATATCTTTAGGGGAAAAAAGTCTTTATCTGTTTCTTGAATTATTTTAGATGTACCCACTATTACTGCCATGTAAAGTTCAGGTACTGAATGGCTATTCATTTGTATGTCTAAAAAAATGTGTATCCATATATAATATGAATTTAAAACTTGTTGAAATCACTTATAAATTCAAACTCACTACACAGACACAGACACAGAATGATTTTCCTTTTATCCCTCCAGGTTTACTGGAGGTCCTACAGACTTTATCTGTCTGTGTGTGTGTGTGTGTGTGTGTGTGTGTGTGTGTGTGTGTGTGTGTGAGTCTGTCTGTCTGTCTGTCCCGTCTCCACGGCTTATATCTCAAAAACTACTGGACGGATTTCCTTGAGATTTTGCACACTGACTGGAAGTTAGGTCCGATTCAATATTATCAAATTTTCAGAATCGAGGTTTGAAAAGAAAGTGACTTTTTTACATTTTGGTGTTTTAATGAAAACGATTCAACGGACTCCATTTTGCAAACTCTGTGACGTTATCATTTGACGTCGAATAAAGTGACGTCATTTGCGAGGAGATTTTCAATTCTATATGCCAGAAGAAGTTCGAAACACCTGGGGAGGAATGGCGAAATTCCAACATGTGCGACGTCATCAATAACGTGACGTCATTTGCGAGGACAGTTTATAGGAGAATTAATTTAGATAGATAGATATGTCCTCAGATGTCTTAGGCTGCGAGGCCTTTATCTGATCTTTTGATCAGTACTTATGGCTACTCTCACTCTCTCTCTGTCTCTCTGTCTCTCTGTCTCTCTGCTCTCTCTCTGCTCTCTCTCTCTCTCGATCTCTCTCGATCTCTCTCCCACCCACCCTCTTACTCTCATTCTCTCTTCCCTTCCTCCCCTTTTCCCAGCTCCCCTCCCCCCCTCTTTCTCTCCCTCCCTCTCTCTCTCTCTCTCTCTCTCTCTCTCTCTCTCTCTCTCTCTCTCTCTCTCCCACCCACCCTCTTACTCTCATTCTCTCTTCCCTTCCTCTCCTTTTCCCAGCTTCCCTCCCCCCCCCCCCCCCTCTCTCTCTCACTCTCTCTCTGTCTCTCTCTCTCTCTGTGTGTGTCTGTCTCTCTCTGTCTCTCTCTCTCTCTCTCTCTCTCTCTCTCTCTCTCTCTCTCTCTCTCTCTCTCTCTCTCTCTCTCTCTCTCTCTCTCTCTCTCTCTCTCTCTCTCTCTCTCCCACCCACCCTCTTACTCTCATTCTCTCTTCCCTTCCTCCCCTTTTCCCAGCTTCCCCCCCCCCCCTCTCTCTCTCTCACTCTCTCTCTCTGTCTCTCTCTGTCTCTCTGTCTCTCTGTCTCTCTCTGTGTCTCTCTCTGTGTCTCTCTCTGTGTCTCTCTCTCTCTCTCTCTCTCTCCCTCTCTCTCTACTCTCTCTCTCTCTCACTCTCTCTCTCTCTCTCTCTCTCTCTCTCTCTTCCACCCACCATCTTACTCTCATTCTCTTCCCTTCCTCCCCTTTTCCCAGCTCCCCTCCCACCCTCTCTCTCTGTCTCTGTCTCTCTCTCTCTCTCTGTCTCTCTCTCTGTATCTCTCTCTCTCTCTCTCTCTCTCTCTCTCTCTCTCTCTCTCTCTCTCTCTCTCTCTCTCTCTCTCTCTTACCACATTTGAATATTTTGCCTCAAGGGCTGAATGTAAGTAAGAAAGGCAATACTGCCTAATTCACTACCCTTGTAAAATAAAGTTCGTTCGTTCGTTCTGTCTGTCCTGACTTAAGCGCAACAACTTGGTACTGGTAGTCTGTTGGCTTGGCCTAATGGCAGTGAATCGATAATAAACTTGGCAGAAATAGACCTTAAGTATCCTAAAATGTACAAGACCACTCAAATTTCATGAACTATCATCCATTTTTAAACAATTTACAGTGCAAAATATGAAGCGAGGGAGTTTACAGAAAAGAACGTTATAATTCCTTTACAAACACGTAGTAACGTCAGTTGCCAAATGAATGGCTCAGATGGTAAAGCGCTGGACAATTGTAACGTTAGGTCATGCGTGAACGGATTCGAATCCGCGCTGAAACTTTTTTTGAACCCGACCTGTTTTTTGTGTTTTTGTGTGTGTTTTTCCCCCCCTCTTTTCTCAAGAGATTGCGGGTTTGAACCCAATTTTTTGTGTGTGCCAAAACCTGGAGGTTCAGCGCCAGCGGTTTTTATATTTTTCCTCACAAGATTCACACACACACACACACACACACACACACACACACACACACACACACACACACACACACACACACACATTTGTATGTATTTACTTATGTATGTGCTCACAGGCATACAAGCAAGCATGCATTTATACACACTCACACATATACATTTAATATATTCTTTTTAAAATCATGGCCACCCCTGATCTACAGTGTACAAAAGAGAGAAGCAACAGCAAAAGACTGCTTACTGCCATGAGCCTATCAGTGTTGTACTGATCTACAGTGTACAAAAGAGAGAAGCAACAGCAAAAGACTGCTTACTGCCATGAGCCTATCAGTGTTGTACTGATCTACAGTGTACAAAAGAGAGAAGCAACAGCAAAAGACTGCTTACTGCCATGAGCCTATCAGTGTTGTACTGATCTACAGTGTACAAAAGAGAGAAGCAACAGCAAAAGACTGCTTACTGCCATGAGCCTATCAGTGTTGTACTGGCCCTCTGCAATCAAAGTGCGGATGGCCACATCAGCAGCGTCCTTGCGTCCATCCTTCTTGTTGCTGCAGGTGATGGGGGTGAACATTCGGTTGCCGATGTAGGCAGCCAGTGTGAACCTGTGCACACACAAACCATTTCATCATGCACAGCTTCAGGCTGTCTTCACACACCAATGTAGGCAGCCAGTGTGAACCTGTGCACACACAAACCATTTCATCATGCACAGCTTCAGGCTGTCTTCACACACCAATGTAGGCAGCCAGTGTGAACCTGTGCACACACAAACCATTTCATGATGCACAGCTTCAGGCTGTCTTCACACAGATATTTCATTCTTTCACATTCACCATCAAGGGAAACAAGAAGGGCAAAGCCCATACGACTCACATGCTTGACCTTGACCTTTATATAACCTTGACCTTCAGGTGACCTTCAAGGTCAAGGTCAAACAACTAAACCTAGCAATGACATCATACACTAAGAAATGATTTACACATTTTTTTCCTACCAAAAAAACATGTGACCTTGACCCAAGGTCAAGGTCATCCAAGGCCATGCAACACAAAGCTGTTAATTCAAGACATAGGAAGCACAATGGTGCTTATTGGCACTTTCTACCATGAGATATAGTCACTTTTAGTGGTTCACTACCCCATTTTCGTCACATTTCATAAGGGTCAAAGTGACCTTGACCTTGATGATATGTGACCAAATGTGTCTCATGATGAAAGTATAACATGTGCCCCACATAATTATTAAGTTTGAAACAGTTATCTTCCATAGTTCAGGGTCAAGGTCACTTCAAAATATGTATACAATCCAACTTTGAAGAGCTCCTGTGACCTTGACCTTGAAGCAAGGTCAACCAAACTGGTATCAAAAGATAGGGCTTGCTTTGACCTATATACCACTTGTAGCTAAGGTCGCCATTCTCAATAACGTGGGAGAAAATTGGGAAAATGTGAAAAATGACTGTTTTTGAGACCACATTTATGGCTCCTGTGACCTTGACCTTGAAGCAAGGTCAAGTCACTATGTATGTTTTTTGAGGCCTTGTCATCATACACCATCATGCCACATTTGGTGTTGATAGACTTAATAGTCTCCGAGAAAAATCCAACGTTTAAGTTTTTTACGGACGCCCGGACGCCCGGACGGACGGACGACACGGCTCAGTACATAGACTCACTTTTGCTTCGCATGTGAGTCAAAAAGACTGTATGGAGAGACTATCTGTATGGAGAGACTACTGTATGGAGAGGGTAGGGTACACTATGTTTCCACCTTGGCTAGTACATCTACGCGAATTCTCTGTAGCAAGTTGATAGTGATATAATGCCATTCATTTCTATGTTTGTTTCCTCTGGTGTGGAAATAGCCTCAGCGGTGCGGAGATGGTTCACATAAATATAAGGAAAGTGAGTCTCACTCTTGATTATTTACTTTTGACATTCTGATTACAAGAAAGGTCTCACAGGAAGTATTCTACATTGCTTTCTCTACTGCTATGATATGGTTACCCCTAAAGAGCCAATTAATGAGGACAAATAGGAAAAAAGTAAGCACTTTTTTTAGCACCCCAAATTCAAAAGTAACTTAGGAAAGCACCTAAAAATGAACACGTTCCTTCTCCTGGAACTGATCCAATTTTCAGAAATGAATGCCATAATTTTCTACCTTTACTAAAATCAATTCAAGTCTGATATTTTTTCCCCTCTCATTGTGACGGTGTTGACTACCAATTTTTTCTCTACATTAAACTTCCAATCTTCTCTGGATGGAGTTTTTCAGACAGCGTATCAATAACCGCAGAGTAAGGAAGACAATGAACGCATAACAGCCAAAAGAAAACTTCATGTATCTATTGTCTTTCCTGATCTCCTATCCCTCATTCCCTAATCCTTCATTCAAACAATTCATCCACAAGTGTTTTTTTTCTCTCTTCATTTGAATTAAAGCACATACATAATTATTTACCATAAGTTTTTAAAAAGTGAATGACTACAGCAATATCCAAACAGCATTTAGACCATTTTAGATCCCTACACTATTGAGGTAGTGGCACCCAGTAATCAAAATTTTTTGTCAGTTGAGTTTGGGGGTCCAATTTTCTCACCCAACAAGCTGTACTTTTACAGCGCTGTCTACCTGTGATGTTTGCATTATGCCAATTGGCTTTCTAATATGGCTGCCAATACAACAAATGTTAGCCAATTCTTGAAACAATACCAGACAAGAAGGGCAAAGCCCATACGACTCACATGCTTGACCTTGACCTTTATATGACCTTGACCTTGAAGGTCAAGGTCAAACAACTAAACCTACCAATGACATCATACACAAAGAAATGCTTTACACATTTTTCCTACCAAAATACATGTGACCTTGACCCAAGGTCAAGGTCATCCAAGGTCATGCAACACAAAGCTGTTAATTCAAGACATAGGAAGCACAATGGTGCTTATTGGCACTTTCTACCATGAGATATAGTCACTTTTAGTGGTTCACTACCCCATTTTCGTCACATTTCATAAGGGTCAAAGTGACCTTGACCTTGATGATATGTGAACAAATGTGTCTCATGATGAAAGTATAACATGTGCCCCACATAATTATTACGTTTGAAACAGTTATCTTCCATAGTTCAGGGTCAAGGTCACTTCAAAATATGTATACAATCCAACTTTGAAGAGCTCCTGTGACCTTGACCTTGAAGCAAGGTCAACCAAACTGGTATCAAAAGATAGGGCTTGCTTTGACCTATATACCACTTGTAGCTGAGGTCGCCATTCTCAATAACGTGGGAGAAAATTGGGAAAATGTGAAAAATGACTGTTTTTGAGACCACATTTATGGCTCCTGTGACCTTGACCTTGAAGCAAGGTCAAGTCACTTTGTATGTTTTTTGAGGCCTTGTCATCATACACCATCATGCCACATTTGGTGTTGATAGACTTAATAGTCTCCGAGAAAAATCCAATGTTTAAGTTTTTTACGCCCGGACGGACGCCCGGACGGACGCCCGGACGGACGGACGGACGACACGGCTGAGTACATAGACTCACTTTTGCTTCGCATGTGAGTCAAAAAGGAGCTAATGAAAGAAACTTGTAATTCTGCACAGAAGCACAGTACATAAGATAGCATGTCCTGACCCCAAATAAAGACAACTGCTCTGAGCATTTCATTTTGACACAATTTCAAATCTGAAGTTACATGAATTGAGTTGCTGATGACATATTCAAGATTCTGTAACTTTGACATGTATACAGGAAGATACAGTTTAGATTATGGGTCATCCCATGATGCAGTCTATATGAACCAAATATGCCAAGTGTCAAGAAAGTCAAACTTCAAAGCACTCAAATATGTGACCAGCCACGACTAAACCAGTGCTAAGTCGCGCGGCACTATTTTGCGCTACGACTGAGAAAAGGCGGGGAGGGTCACTCTGGGTGATTTTCACTTTTTGATGAAAATAGACTCTACATGGTTCAAACTATCATGCCAGTAAAGGAAACATTTTGAAGAATTATATTTTGATGGTAAAATAAAGACTTTTGTGTTATGTATTGTTTCAAAAGCTCCCTGTAATTAGCGTTAATTGCCTCATTTTAGCCGCAATAAACACACCTAAACCCTTGCAGAACCCCTTCATGTTATATACCGTTAGAAAGGCTGCTCTCTCAGCGTTCCCGCTCTGTGGATGTCGAAGAAAAATAAGGTCAGCTATTTGTGGAAACAGAGTTTGAAATACCGTTGCTAAGGTGTTTAATGTCTGAAGAGAGTAAATCTTCTGAGACCGTTTTTTCAAAATGACCGCTGCTTCAGTACCCAACTTGAAATGCCTGCAACTCCTATTCTAATTAACTCACATTGTTCATTCTTATATCAAAACAAACAGAAATGAATGCAGAAATCAAAAGTATTAAAACCCCATTTTGTCCAAAAATGGACTTAGCACTGGTTTTGTCGTGGCTGGTCACATATGATGTCTGAAATCTAGCACATAGCTGGGAAAACCTAGAAATGGAGAAAAATGCATTTGATTTTGAAGTATTCATACCTCATTATGACAGCTGATAGTGAGTGTCTTCCTCCCAATTTTGTACTATAAAATACCTCTTTCCCCCAGAAATAAAGCTTACAGTCAGGTTCTACATTAAATTTACTACAAAGTGATATGAAAAACATTCTTCACCACATATCACAAACATGACCATCTTTACTGGGTATTCCTACCTTAAGACCACAGACCATTTTGAAACTGGAAAATGCCTGCAGCAAAGCCAGCGAATGAAAGGGATTTGTCAGCCAAGCCAGGAGAGAGCTACTTACACAGGCCTGTGAGATGGGCCTTTCTGGCTGATCACTTCAATCTTGGCCTCCACATGACGGGACTGTGCGTACTCCATCAGGGCGGAGACAGGGTTCTTGTTGAGGGCAGCAAAGCTCTCTGTGTTGATGTCCAGGGAAGGCAGGTTCTTCATGTTATCATCACCACAGATGGATCCTGGGGGCATCTTCTCAGGGGAGGAGGCCCCAGACCACAGGCTGCCGGCATTGGAGGTGGGGGTTGGGGATAGCCCCGTAGAGGCCAGGCGCTGGGAGACCATGTCCACTGAGGGCGGAGGGGGACGGAAGGGGGCTGTCATAGCCGCCAGGTTGCTCTCCAGCATGTGCAGACTGCCAAAAGATCCAAATGTCTGTGGAAGGGGGAGGCCTTCCACAGGCGTTGATCTCCCCGTGTCAGTCTTGCTGGGCGAGTCCGGCTCCACGCTCTTGACAGGTGAGTTGGCCAGGCTGCTGGCGTGGCTGGAGGGGGTAAGGACGCTGGTAGGGGCAGAGGGGCCGGGAGGGCCGGAGGGGCCGGGAGGGTCGGAGGGGCCAGGGGGACCAGAGGGGCCACAGGGATCAGAGGGATCAGAGGGGCCAGAAGGGGGGGCGGGGCCATTGGTGGTCCCGTTGATCTTGGGCGTGTTGCGTATGACGTAGACAGCGCCCGTGGCAGTGTTGAGTAGCTGTAAGGGGGGAGCAGGTGGAGCCCCCAGCAGTCGGCGAGGCGACATGCTGTTGGGAGGCTGCATTGGTGCCACGCGCTCCGTAGAGATGTTCAGTCCCGCCGAGACCATGTACTCACGGCCAGTTTTGTTCAGCACCCACATACTGCCCCGACGGCTCACTAGACCCTCTTTCTCACAGTTACTTAACACTTCATTGATATTATCAATGGAGCAGTCCAGATCATGTGCCAGGACAAAGGATGCTGCAGTGGAACTGGGCTTTAGGTTCAGAGTCTTCAGCAGTGTCTCCTTAAAGTCTTCAGGCATCTCCAAAGTGTGGCCAGCACCATCCCAGTGCTCTTCATCAAAGACCTTTAGGTCAGAGTTCTCGGCAAGGGAAGCTAGATCACCCTCCATTTCCCCTTCATCATTAGATTCCCCACCTAAGCCCCCAGAAATGGTAGGCAGTTTGAAGTAGTCACCGTTGTAAGACAGCAGATCCGAAATGCGGTCAGTAAGAGAGAAAATGGGGCTTTCAACCTTAATGTCTCCTTCCGCTTTGCACTCCAACAGCTCTGGCCCCTCCCGAGTCATCATCGCTCTGTTGCCCGGTGTCTGGTAAACTTTGTCCCCCAGCTTGTCCTCCCCACCTGCGACCTCCCATTGGGGGGCTGTGGGTGGGTTCTTCTCAAGGGAGGAGGCAGATTGCTCAGCAAGGGCTTCTCTGCGATCGTCCAGCAGGAACCGATCCATGCCACGGCCACGACCACGGCCCCGCTGGGAGTTGCAGTTGTGTTCATGGGCATAGCCTCCCCGGTAAGCGTACCATGCACCAGGATGCCCAGAAAATGGAGGTGGATGGTCCTGGCCAAGTCTGGGAGCAGAGAACTGTGGTGCCCTGATTGGGTGGACAACCATAGGTGGCTGGGCCACCCAGAGAGGTGGCTGGTCCTGCACCTTCTGGACAAGTCCCTGCCGCTGCAGCTGGTACAGGGTGGGGTTGACTTCGCCAGAAGACTTGTGGCCACAACTTCTGGCGATGTCGTAGGTCTTCCTGGGGACTTGGCTGGACCGGAGGCAGTGGAGGATCTTGTCCATGAGCTCTCGGTCAATCTTGGGGCTGGTTCTTGGGGTGGTGGGTTTGTCTGGCTATTGGGAAGAGAAATCAACACAGTCTTACAAAACGTTTCCAACTGGTAAAAAAGTATGTTATAAAATCTCACTTTAACTTAGGTACAGGCATGAATGGATGGATGGATGGTGTTTTACGGCCTATCAGCCTTTGAAGGCTATGTAAGGCCACTAAGCACGAAAATCACTAGAGCAGTTTAGAGTAAACGTAATTCAAGTCACGGTGTTCCTAGTCATTCGCCTCTTACGAATCGCGTAGGGAGACGCGGTGGGTCAATTCTTACACCGAACCCACAGGGGGATAGGTACAGGCAGCATCAGTATTATCATTCATCTACAGGTTTGTTTCCATACAGACAATATTACTATGAAGGAAATGACATGTGGACACCAAAGGAAAAATTCCCAGTAGTAATTTAACACATCCTGAATTGTACTGTTGTGCTTTACTGATGCCACTTATCTTTTTGTATGACTAGGTATACATGTACCCTCAACAGTACACTCACTGATGCAGAGGAATGAATTAATGCATTACTGCTTTTGACCTATAAATATTAGCCTTTGTAGACCATCACTAGAGCTGGCTAGAGCACATCTAGTCTCAATTTTCCCTTGTAAAAACATAAAATGCATTGGGTGACATGGGGGGTCTATTCTTACCCCCAGTCCAGAGGGTGAGCATGTACACTGAGGTTCAGCCTAAGCAGTGGCCTGTGCCACACACATGCCCTCACTGTAACAGTGCTGCTGTGGCACTGATACTGCAACAGTGTTGTTGGTGCTCTGATACTGCAACAGTGTTGTTGGTGCTCCGATACTGCAACAATGCTGTTGTTGCACTGATACTGTAACAGTGCTGTTGCTGCTCTGATACTGCAGAGGTACTGTTGTTGCACCGATACTGCAACAGGGCTGGTGTTGCACCGACACTGCAACAGTGCTATTGTTGCTCCAATACTGCAACAGTGCTGTTGTTGCACCGATGCTGCAATGGTGCTGTTGTTGCATGATACTGCAACAGTGCTATTGTTGCACCGATGCTCCAACAGTGCTATTGTAGCACCAATACTGCATCGGTGCTAGTCACTGCTATTGTTCCACCGATGCTGTAACAGTGCCATTGTTGCACTGATGCTGCAACAAAGCTGTTGTTGCACCAATGACATTTTTCACACACACACACACACACACACACACACACACACACACACACACACACACACACACACACACACACACACACACACACACACACAATTTGTGCACTCAATCTGGTCTTCTCTAATTTAGTCTAAAATAAAAATTAAAATAAATAATTCAGGTTTACCTATGACCCTATTACATATTTTGCCTTGTTACCTTAACCAAAACCTTTTCTCTTTCCTTAGCAGTGCAGCTTCTAAACTGAATAGCTTTATGTCAATGACCTACAGTTGGTTCTGTGACCATGACCTATTCTTGTGTACAGACATCAAGTGCTCTATACCAAATATAACCACAAAGCAAATGATCTCCACAATGATGAGCCTCTAGCAAAGGTTTGATTAATTGTACTGTGCATGAGCTAATACACACACTATTCCATAAATCAAAACAAAATCCACTTCCATGAACAGTTGGATAAGTGAGAGATCTATATCAATTTCAAAGATACCCTCACACAACCCAATTACTACTGTACAAAGCCATGATTACAGATGTTCAGTTTCCGGAAAAACGAAACTCACCTTCCAGTTCAAATTATCAGATGAAATTATTCACAAATCATACAAGCCTAATAGTACTAAAGGTGGCCTTACAAGTTAGTCTGAGGCACCACCAAGATCCCCTCATTTAGCATAAACATGTAGAGCAGGTGTAGGGGTAAGACTAAGAGGTCTGAATTGAGATGATTTTCACATCACATCTAGCTCTGATTAGTGGCATCTACACTACAGTGCAGACATTTATGTGGGAACTTCTTATTTGCCTGTCTTTAACTCATTCAAGACGCAGTATCTTTAGTACATCTTTTCCCTGGAATCGCAAGAAATATGTATTTAGAAAAATTGTATAAAAATAGCACTAAACCTATAGAATTAAGTCTAGTTCCCTGAATTCAATTTTCTTTTTACAAGAAGGAAAAGTATGCAAATGGGTAGCATTATATGAACCTACGCTTTGTCAATGACTATGTTCAGGGCGTAGCATCATGTGATGTTACAAGTTGTGAATTTAAACTTGTTGTGTCTTTATGACCCAATTTTAGTCATCTGGATTTTTAAAAACCTCTTCTCAACCATGTGCTTGAAGAGGAATAATGCCTCTAATCTCATCATAACAATGGCATAGCATCATAACAGCATGTAGCACTGCCACCAGGAACTTAACACTGGGGTCACAGAGAGGTCAGCTGAGACTTTTGGTTGTGAACAGTGCCGTTTCCCACATGGAGAACAAGTTCTGGATTATATAAACTGTGGTCACACTTCAACAGCTGATGGCGTGGAAGAGCTTTTGCAAGAAAGGAAAGACTCTCTCAGAGACTGGGAGTGATAGTTTCTTCACCAAGAATCTATAATGATTGCAAGCATAAGATTCAGGACATATTGGTAACAGTTCTTAAAAACACCTAAAATGACATTTTTGGGGGGTTCTAAATCTGATGTAAATTTTCCTATCAATGCACGAAAGCAAGCTCCAAAATGATGCAGCCCAATTGGACCATTGGTAGCCTATGACAGCTCAAAGCCAACCCTGGCTGTTAATGAGTGGCACTGAAAGCCCAGTACATGTAGTCAGTAGATCTGCCACCGAGGGGCTTATCAAGCAAATCTTGCCTATGTTGTATTTGAAATGATGTCCAAACAAGTGTAAAAACCACTCTTTGAAACTCCCGCCACAAATTTCTGATGAACAAGAAGGGCAATGCCCACACGACTCACATGCTTGACCTTGACCTTTATATAACCTTGACCTTCAGGTGACCTTCAAGGTCAAGGTCAACCAACTAAACCTACCAATGACATCATACACAAAGAAATGCTTTACACATTTTTCCTACCAAAATACATGTGACCTTGACCCAAGGTCAAGGTCATCCAAGGTCATGCAACACAAAGCTGTTAATTCAAGGCATAGGAAGCACAATGGTGCTTATTGGCACTTTCTACCATGAGATATAGTCACTTTTAGTGGTTCACTACCCCATTTTGGTCACATTTCATAAGGGTCAAAGTGACCTTGACCTTGATGATATGTGAACAAATGTGTCTCATGATGAAAGTATAACATGTGCCCCACATAATTATTAAGTTTGAAACAGTTATCTTCCATAGTTCAGGGTCAAGGTCACTTCAAAATATGTATACAATCCAACTTTGAAGAGCTCCTGTGACCTTGACCTTGAAGCAAGGTCAACCAAACTGGTATCAAAAGATAGGGCTTGCTTTGACCTATATACCACTTGTAGCTGAGGTCGCCATTCTCAATAACGTGGGAGAAAATTGGGAAAATGTGAAAAATGACTGTTTTTGAGACCACATTTATGGCTCCTGTGACCTTGACCTTGAAGCAAGGTCAAGTCACTATGTATATTTTTTGAGGCCTTGTCATCATACACCATCATGCCACATTTGGTGTTGATAGACTTAATAGTCTCCGAGAAAAATCCAACGTTTAAGTTTTTTACGGACGCCCGCCCGGACGGACGGACGGACGGACGGACGGACGGACGGACGACACGGCTCAGTACATAGACTCACTTTTGCTTCGCATGTGAGTCAAAAAAACCAATACTTGTTTCACACGATGAAACTTTATTAGAGTTCACAGATAACAGCTCTTTGCCTCGGGTTTTAAATTCTTATAGTTTCTTAAACCCATTGATAAAAAGAAACAGAGCCCACATATCATATCAAAACCACCCCTCCTTCTCCACTTTTCGATAGTGTAGGGCAATCCAACAAGCTGCATGTGTTTTAAATCATCAAAAAAGTTTATGTTTTCCATTTATTTCCATTAGTGTAAATTGTTCTGTTCTTGACATAATGATAATGCCACAGAATCAGACAGAAAATTGAAGGGTAATAAGCAGCTTCATTTTACTGAAATTTTCCAGATAAATATGCAGAACAGAAAAAAGAACTTAATTTTAGGCAGAGGAATATATGTGTGTTTTAACAGTCATGTTTTTGTCTTGCTGACTTTTAATTATTTTCGTCTTAAAAACAAAATGTTAAAGTGCAAAATCCCACCACATTTTGTCAAGACTTTCATGGGCTTTCCATTTCTCATCCCAGACTAATATAACAGGTCAGTCAGTTTTAGCTGTCAGTGCTAAATTAAAATCAAAATTTTCATTATGAAAAACTTCAAGCAAAATTTAAAATGGAGGAATGATAATGCACTTCCTCTTAAATTCTTTGAAAATTTTCTCCCCAAACCAGTGCATAATCCACAAGGTATTATACAAAACATGATTCATGCTTCAGCACTTGCCTTAATTAGTTAGTGGTTAGGAAAGCATTGTTAATCATGAAGTGCACATCAAAATAAGATACAAGTGAGGTCTGAGAAGTAACTTCTTAAAAAAAATCTTTATTTGCGGCAGCACACACATGGTGTCAACAAACAAAATTTTAAAAACTTGCACTGTGACTTGCCTACTTACAGTCTGGGTCAAAACCAAAAGTCTCTTTTTGAGATAAACCAACTCTTATTGGTTGAAACTAACTAAAACTTAAATTGTGCGACAATGTTTTCATTGAAGTGGGGCCTTATGATGTTATGTCCTGTGGGGCTTCATCAGTTAATGCCCTGTTTTCCTTTCTGAAACAAATAAGCTTCTGACAACCATGTGAACTTGGTCTCAAGATAAACTGTTCAAGATCTGCGTATATTGATTAAATCGTCTATTCGGTTGGCTTTATAAGATAACACGTCTAAATATAGCTTATAAAACAGCGTAGTACGCATATGACTCAACTGACGCTGCTCCTAGTAATGTTACTTGTTAGGGATACAGCTTCTTCACGTACATAAACAGTACCAAGGCATTGTCGGCGTTCACTACTGCGTTCGCATAGTTTGCATTCATTCTGAAAGTGCACACCCATTAGATAGATTTGTGACTACCATAAACAAATCATAGTTTACCCATCTTCCGCAAGTCCCGTTGCAAAAATGAAAGTGCACCAAATGTAGCGATGCCAACTAAGAAATCATAATGAAATAATGCAACAGAACATTGTTCGTTTTCGTTGAACAATCTACTGCATGTCAACCACGCAACCGTATCATCGTAGTTTCATTCGAAGATTCAATTAACCTCAGAAACGTTACGAACGCTGTCGAATTCAGGCAGCCATGCAGGTCTAAAGATAAGTGCAATTTGAAAACAAACCCGTCTCTCTCCGAATGTACGATGTCTTCCTCTAGTGCGTCCTCCCCGATGATTGTGCCTTCGTATCGCTCCACTGTACATGTTGTCGTTGTCATTAAAGTAATTGAATGGCTGACTAGCCCGGGAGAATTGTGTCATGTCGTCTTGATGATGGTTCGGGGTTGCTCCTCCTGCTCTTGCTCCATTTACACTCCACATTTTCGGGCTATCTGTGCTTCCTGATATTTTCCCAGTTCTCTCTAGAATATAGAGGTGACGATTGACCAATTTACTATCAACTTTCAAACCATTCGCGATGTCATGAAGTCCTGAGTGGCCATTCCTATGGTTTCTTATGTAGTCCAAAACCCGAGACGTCAGTTGATTGTTGTCAGCCATACTCGATTATTGCGTCACGCATGGGATTTCCCTGCGATTAAATCTCCAGATACAAAGTAGTAAAATGTTCGGCGGAACTCCGCTGACATGAACAACACAATAGTATATGTAGTTTGGTAGCTGAAAATCCTAGCTTTCGACCTATGTATTGAGACAGTGGCGTGGAATTTTGACATTGAAATACGGTATTATCCGCATGTATCTATTATTAGCAGGATTTCCACTGAAGAAGCATGCGTTGAACTTGTAAAGGGCAATCATCGCAATCGGCAATGTGAGTGAAATCATGTGCACAGGCTGTGATAGCGTATGATTTGGAAGACGACCATGAGCACTGTATTTTCATTTGTATCGGTGGTAGTATTACTATGTATCACAAATTATTTACAAATGCATGATTCGGATAGCGGGAAAGAAAATCAACTTCTTCCCATAATCATCAGTGGTACGTATAGTATACATGCAGTCTTCCTGAGAAGTGAGATGTGAAAACATAATTTGTTTCCAATTTAACGTGGGAACCTTGCATCCTATATTAGCGAATTTGGCATGGCATTTTGGACAGATGAATATTTGGCCGAAACTTCAGACGTACTGCTGGGCTATACACTAATAATACAGACAATAATTGAGTATCATTATCAGTCCTGTATTTGTGGCTCGATCGTCCCTCTGAATATGCTGCTGAGCCTACAAAATGTAAATCAAAGTTCCCTGCAGTTTTTGTTATGTTATGTTTTGGCAGTGTTTTATTTCTCCTCCTCCTCCTCCTCCTCCTCGATCCTCCTCCTCCTCCTCCTCCTCCTTCTTCTTCTTCTTCTTCTTCTTCTTCTTCTTCTTCTTCTTCTTCTTCTTCTTCTTCTTCTTCTTCTTCTTCTTCTTCTTCTTCTTCTTCTTCTTCTTCTTCTTCTTCTTCTTCTTCTTCTTCTTCTTTCTTCTTCTTCTCTTTCTTAAGCTTCTTCTTCTCTTTCTTTTCATAAAAGTTTGCCTTCTGCAGCATAGTTGTTACATATGTATTTTCTCATATTCTTGCAGAAAGAAAAAAGTAATTGTGGAACCATGCAGCGTGTGATGGGCAAATTATAGGTAATGCTCAGGATGGGTATATTGGGTAGGCCTTTTGAATTGAAATGTGACCTTCTGTGCTGATGTGGCTGTTGAATTGGGGGTGGGGTGGGGGCCGGGTGGGTGGGAGGGTAAGGGAATAGACAATCCATCATGTACTTTAGTATGATGATCATGATCATGATCAGGAGCAGAGGACTTTGCCAAGAGAAAATGTTTGAACATCTTTGAATCATGACTTTCGAAACTGAAGAGAACTGATAGTGCAAAGTAACATGTCATGTGCAGGCATGTGTGCACTTATACACGTTCACACACACACACATGCACGCACACATACAAACACACACATACAAACACACACACACACACACACGCACCCCCCCCCCCCCCCCCCCCCCGAGTGATGAGTTCTGCGAATGGCTATTATTGTTATTATGCAACGGTCTTCAAAACTTTGACAGCAAAGGACAATGGCTCCGCCAAACGAATTTCTATCAGGATGGATGATGCTGAGAGGAGATTGTCTTACAGGATCTGTCGACACCAGAAGTGATCAAGACTGGACAATAGTACAAGTCCTTTAATTAAGTCTTTTTCAAGGGATGTAACATGTGAGGCTCATGCTGATTGTCTCCCCTTACAGCTTATTAGGAATCATAATGCTTCAATTGAGATAATGGTTAAAACTTATTTTTAAAATGAAGGATTGATTGATGAAGAGGCCTATTGATCAGGGGTTGAGTGTATAGCAGTTTGGACCCAGAAATTGGTGATGAGTCACATAAAACCCACACCCTTACCTCTGCTAGATTTGATGGGATTGTCATACCACCTTTTTTGGGGTACAAATCCAAGGATGATCAATCCTTGAGCACTCTGCTGCTCAAGTCTGTGACCGTCTTCTATCAGACATCTGTCCGACACCGTGTTTGTTGTCTTTCTACGCACATCTTATATCTATCCTCTTTCAGCAGCCTTGAAACATCCCAGCAACAAGGCTCCCATGCAGTCCACGGCATAGGCACCAGGTGTGAGCCTGTAGGTGATATGTGTGCATGTGTAGTTTTTGACTCACATGCGAAGCAAAAGTAAGTCTATGTACTCACCCGTTTCGTCCGTCCGGGCGTCCGGGCGTCCGTACAAACTTTAACGTTGGATTTTTCTCGGACACTATTAAGTCTATCAACACCCAATTTGGCATGATGGTGTAGGATGACAAGGCGTACAAAAACATACATAGTGACTTGACCTTGCTTCAAGGTCAAGGTCACAGGGGCTGTCTAAAAAACTGCAATTTTTCACATTTTTTGCAATTTTTGACTGAAGTTTTCGAGATTGGATACCTGACCTATATAAGGTTTATAGGGCAAAGTAATCCCTATCTTTTGATACCAGTTTGATTGACCTTGCTTCCAGGTCAAGGTCACAGGAGGTCTTTAAAGTTGGATTGTATACATATTTTGTTAAGTAACCTTGACCCTGAACTATGTAAGATTACTCTTCCAAACTTCATAACATTGTAGTACACATGTTATACTTTCATACTAGGTCACTCGTGTCGTCCGTCCGGGCATCCGTGTGTCTGTCCGGGCGTCCGGGTGTCTGGGTGGACATCCTGTAATCCTAAAAAAACTTTAATGTTGGATTTTTCTCGGAGACTATTAAGTCTATCAACACCCAATTTGGCATGATGGTGTAATATGACAAGGCCTCACAAAAAATACATAGTGAGTTGACCTTGCTTCAAGGTCAAGGTCACAGGAGCTCTTCAAAGTTTAAATGTATACATATGTTTAAGTGACCTTGACCCTGAACTATGGTTGATAACTGTTTCAAACTTAATAACATTGTAGTACACATACTATACTTTCATCGTGAGACACATTTGGTCACATATCATCAAGGTCAAGGTCACTGGGCGTCCGGGTGTCCTGTCATCCCTAAAAAACTTTAACGTTGGATTTTTCTCGGAGACTAATACGTCTATCAACACCCAATTTGGCATGATGGTGTAGGATGACAAGGCGTCAAAAAACATACATAGTGACTTGATCTTGCTTCAAGGTCAAGGTCACAGGAGCTCTTTAAAGTTGGATTGTATACATATTTTGAAGTAACCTTGACCCTGAACTATGAAAGATAACTCTTCCAAACTTCATAACATTGTGGTACACATGCTATACTTTCATCATGAGACACATTTGGTCACATATCGTCAAGGTCAAGGCCACTTTGACCCTTATGAAATGTGACCAAAATGGGGTAGTGAACCACTAAAAGTGACCATATCTCATGGTAGAAAGTGCCAATAAGCACCATTGTGCTTCCTATGTCTTGAATTAACAGCTTTGTGTTGCATGACCTTGGATGACCTTGACCTTCTTAGTGTATGATTTCATTGCTAAGTTTAGTTGTTTGACCTTGAAGATCACCTGAAGGTCAAGGTCATGAAAAGGTCAAGGTCAATCATGTGAGTCGTATGGGCTTTGCCCTTCTTGTTCATCAAGTGTGCAGGGGTTTTTTCCTCTCCACTTTTTGAATGCTTAGTGTATAGAACTAGGTGCAGGATAAGCATGGTAGATACATCCTTCCTATTTTGTTATGCAATAACAAGCTAAGTAAATTTTACATATGTTTCATGCCTTTACTGTGATTACAAGTAGTGGTTGGGCATAAATTCTAGTGTGTGCAGTACTTGTTTCTCTTTTTTTTTGCTTCGAGACCAATGCTTTCACTATTGAAGGGCATGTCATATCATGTAGACATAGTGTGTCAGTGGCATCCAACCAAGGATCCTGGTACTGTAAACTAATTGTAAACTGCTGGGACTGTGTTGTCCAGTTCGGGAGTGGCAGTCTGTGTCACCAAGGTTGCATTTGAAGATGCTGGTGCCATCCCAGTGCACCTTGTCCTCATGTCGAGTGCCTCTCTCTCTCCTCCAGCCTCCAGAGTCTCATCTCTCCCACCCTTAGTCTGTTCAGAGTTCTTCTCTCCAACTGGTGCAGTCCCTGGTAATGTCCTCGCAACTCAGATGCTGATACCAAGAGCCTATAAGTCGGAAGGACACAACCAACCATGTACTTATCTGGAAACATCTCTTTATTTGTAATTATCTGAATTACATGACATGATTCATCAGTGAATGATAAAAGTATTATACAATGACCTACGATTGTGTGGAATTTAGTCTGTTTCAAAGTGTATGGTCTTAACCTCTCAAACAACAGCAATGAAAATTTTGTATAGAAAATGACACCCAACAGGACATTTCTAGCATTCCACAAAGAACTGTACAGAGACGAAAGCTGTTCTGTGCTAATCATTCAGGAACTTCATCATGCTTTGAGAATGATGAGTCACCACAGTGACTTAAGCACCAAATATTTGTCAATGATTTCTTCTGTTATATAATGTGAATGGGAAACAGGTGGAATCGGGGAGCCTTCCCAAGAAAGACAGGAATCCCGTCTCCTTGATACCGACTATCACTGGATAAAGAAGTGAAGTGAATATCTGTCTATTCATGGTCAGGCAGAGCAGACGAGATGGTAGTTGGAGGCACTTGAAGTCACTGATGCAGTGCTGACACATATTTACAACCACATCACTGAGACTGAATGGCAACTCCAGTATAAAGTGCCTGCTCTGAACACATTTGTCCAGATGTTCACTTGCAACACACATCATCTCAGCAGATGGTCATGGGAAGATTTTGCATCCAACCCTCTAGACAACATTTTTGCAGTTTTCTCCTTGTTTGATCAACATGATACTAATGAAATAAAGTACATCTCCATCTCTTTTTCACTATGAAAAATTGCAAGCTATTGAAGTTTGTGCCACCCTAAAGTCTAATCACTTCAGGAACATGTACAACTCTCTTCTCTTCACATTTGCAGAAGAGCAGCCAAGGCACCCTACTTCTGGGTACAAAATTGCATTGCTAAATGCAAACTAGTAGCACATACTGGTCCAAATGCCCGTACAGAGAGCAGCCTTGTATCAACCACCAGTCTTCGAAAGCGTACTGTGTACAAATATCAAGCCTTCCATCTTCCTCAGTGCATGATCTCTTAGAACTATGCATCTTCTTGTGGAATCACATGGCCCAATGGTCACAGACCAACTGCCTCTGTGGGTGTGGAGCTAGGCCAAGAGGGCAGGGCACAGAGGTACAAGGCAGGGCAAGGTGCTTTCCAGCTTTCTCAGGCCTTGGAACCCGACAACTCTCTCAGATCTCAGCGATGCCAGGTCTCCGTCCCCCTCAGTTCAAGCTCATCTTGTGTTGCAGCACAGTTCTGCTGCAATACAGCCTCCTTTTCGGTGTCTGAAAAATCTGTTGACTCTCCAAAGTCTCTTTCCAGACTGAAGCTCAGAATAAAAGGCCATCCTGGCTTCCTCACTATGTGATCCGTCCTGGACATCCTCTCCTGATTCCAGCCTCCATGCACAGGCCTTGCTCTGTGTCTAGCTGTGTTCATGCCTTGTCTTCCCATGGGAAAGTGCCTTGCACCCAGAGTGGGGCTGGTCAACTCATACTGCTGCTTCAGATGTCTGTGTGTGGCACCCAGGTTGTTTAGCAGTGATGACAGGGTGACCCATCTACACACATAAACATGCTATATGCCTACATGACATATCCATCTGTACTAGGATGTACACCACCAGATACCACAACCATCTCCCTCCACAAGCCTGTGAGAAATCTCTTGAGAATGATGTCCATCACTAACCTGAAGGTCAAAGTAAAAAGATAATGTACAAAACTGATTATGTTGGGTAAATATATGGTAGCAAATATTGGAAATTAGTCATCACATACAAGTCACATCTTCAGCAGGTATGAACATGTTTACAGACGGTCATATGCACTGCATGAGGAAACAAAACATACAAAATTAGTCATTCCTCTTGGTTTGGAATAATTTAAGTAAAAAATATGCATCAACACAGAGTGGCATGATCTAAGCACAGCAGATGATATGCACTAAGCTTCTCTGAAAGCCAACTGTTGATAACTTGAGCTGAATGCATCACCATTCACCTCCCACAACTCTACTGTACAAATCAATGTATCAAAGGCAAACGAAAAGCATACACAATCATATGGAATCACACACTGTGTTCTTCATATAGCAATGCCCACAAGGTCATGGGGAAGCACAGGAGCAGTGCCAAGAGTCCTTGTATGTTCTGACAGATCTACAGCAAAGTGGCACGACCATTCCTAGAGCCCACAAAGATGACACTACTCACTGCATGCCATGTAATGTGTACTGTGTGGCAGAGCAGCTGTCCCTAGCAATTTATATTAGCTCTGACAAAGCGAAAAAATCCAAGAAGCATATCATTGGATTGCCTTACAAACAACACCTCCAGAAGAATAAATTTATGCTTGTCATTGGGTCCTGGATTAAAATGTTTATCTTGCTGCTACAAGCCACTGGTGTACACGACAGGCTAATGCTATCAAGTTCTACAATCTATTCTGAATCATATAGAATATGATTCATCAATGCTACACTTCACACAAATCCATCTACATATCGGACCAAAAAACAAACAAACCCCCGAAGACTTGCCAACTCCACTGCAAAAGCAAGAGGGTTGGTGACACAACCTAGTTACTGCAGCTCATTGAGTAGTAACTGCTGATATGCTAATCTGGCAATTATTCCATGCACACTACATACTGCATTCTTGGATCACAATTATAACAATAATCCTGGTATGTTACAACCAACAATTTCCCCTCCAAAATATGTCAATAAATGTAAATATCTTTATACAAATAAATGCCACCCTACTTGCAAAATGTAAACTATTCGCCATTTCCGATTTATGACAACCTCACAATGGAAAAAAGAGGGGAAGAAGATATGTATGCTTCCATGAATAAAAAGAACCCGACCTAGACCAAAAAAGTCAGTTAGTTGCTCCACCGCCACACTCTCTGTGGAGTCAATCACTGCTTTGCAAAAACAACCACAACAACAACCAGACTGACAGACCACTTGAGTCTAGCTGCATTTGGGGACAGGTGGGGAGAGACTGATGACAACACAGGCAAGAGGTTACTCATCCTGGGATGGGGCCTGCCAAGGCAAAATGCAAAGCATTTCATCCCACAACAGCCCTGGGGCCTGCCGTGGCACTGTTGCTGACAGTTTGGTCCCCAAAGCTTCTTGTTTCCAAGGGTGTCCTCCCTGCCACAGTGAGTGGAGAGTAACACGGGGCAGGCCTGCATCTCATTATCACGCACATCACAACACAGCTTTCTAGATACGCTGTCATGTCTATTTCAAAGTCAGTGGGGTCACTCCAACCTCAAGCACTGCTGTTTCTGTGATACATCGCGATGAGAGCTTGGAGGGCATTCTAATTTCTAGTCAGCGGTCCAATGTTTCACACAACACAAGCATTATGTCCTCTTGCTGCATTTGACTTGCTTCTTCAATCTCCCTGACCACAGCAGACCTTGACAGTTCAGGAAGGTGGACGAAGACTTGAACTCACTGTCCAAGAACAAGCAGGACTGGCAGTGAAGTCCAAAGCTTGCCTCTCTAGAAGTCTATCAAACATGTCACAAAAATCTACCATCAGTCTAAAAAGATTACAAACATGATGTAGGAAATGAGTACAACCTGTCCACACACAAGCAGCCCTCTTGCAATCAACAGCTACTTCCAATGGAAGTCCACTGGTTGGGTCAATCCTCCATAAGCTTTCCAAGTCTGCACAATCCAGGGAATCTCCAAGTTGCACATGAGAAACATTTTGAGGAACTGTTCAAACAAACACACTTTGAATAAGCTCTCTGTATCCACTACACACACAGATTCCTGGTCATTTCACTCCAAGGTATCATCATCTCTGCAACAACAAACTGCCAGTACTCCATCCTTTGATGCACCCCTCATACCCAGGAGTCGGCTCCTCCTGGTCCACCCCCTCCAACTCCTCCCCCTCCTCCAGAGTTGAGCACAACTGTATCGGGGTGAGGGAAGTCATCGCGCTTGTAGTTGCCGCCACCAACACCTCCACCACGCTTGTTGCCCTTGTTGACCTGGGCGTAGAGCGGCTCCTGGGGCCCTCCCCCCATAGAGGTGTTGTGGGCATCCCCCTGCAGTGGCAACAAGGAGTCAGTCAGTCAACTTCAAGCCCGCACTTCTCACGTGTGTGGAATTTACACTACAGACACTCAAGATGTGCTGCCATAGCTGTACAGTTTCCTGTCCTGCCGTATCCATTGTCCTGGCACCAGTTCTACACTGTCTATTACTGATAAATTTGCCTCTCACAGACATTGCTACACATTTAGGGAGAATTTTAAAATATTTTCCATTATTAGATTATCTCACTTCATACACAAGTCATGGTTTGTGGGATTAGGAAATCTTCAAGATCACACTGACTGAAAATAGGCATGCAGAACATGATCAGGACTGTAGAAGAGCTGTGAGTTGGGCCAGAGCAGCGTGGAATCATCAGCTCCTGCAGACTAGAAGACTGAAGCTGCCCCAAGGGAATTTAGCCTGGAATGTGATGTGCAGACACAGGGAGGACTAGAGAGAGTGACTTACTGCTGGCAGGTTTGGAAAGAGAGGGACCCCTCCCACCGGTGGCTTGTTGCCACGTGGCCGCGGCTCATCGATGGTCCCATAGCCAGGAGCAATGTCCTTCATCTGGATGTCCTCCTGCTGCCAAAGCACACAGAAACAGGTCGGGGAGATTAAGGGCATGGAAAATGGAGAAAAAACCAAACTGAAACAAATAGTCACTAGAGAGCACCCTGAGAGCCCAAACCTCCACCAAGGAAGCCACAATGTCACTTCCATGACCTGTGTAGTTTACTTCATGCTAGCATCTGCTGGCAGTCTCTCAGCATGCAACACATACACTGGCGTTATCAATAGTTTGACACCATAAACTTTGTGATGAGTGATAACATTTCTCTTCATGGTTGTAAGTCCAAAAAGAGATAACAGATAACCTCCCAAACTTTATGGATGGTTCCTTGGGTGAAACCCTGACCCAGCACCAAATTTAACCAGAATCTGTTTTGAAGTTTTCAAGTTACTTTGCCAACTAGCTAACAAACAAACCGAGGGTAAAACATAACCCCCCAGGCACAGATAAAAATGATAACAGTGTGGACTTGTATAGCACCATTCCCAAGAGTCTACCTGCTCAGGGTGCTTGAGACAGATACATCTACCCCCATGCCTTTCTCTCCAGTCTTGGTACAGTCATTAAAGCAGGATTTCAGATAGCAGGTCTTCGGGCATTTGTTCCCAATTGTGTTGATGGTCAAACACAATGTCTTTTTTCATGCATGACTGAATAGTCCATGTTTTCTATGATCAACTCAAAATGACAAATATCACAGATCACTGGTCTAAGTGAATTGCACGTCTATTTTCAAGTGGTGCAGAGGTGGATAGTTCATGCTGAAAGTCGATGGAAGTTGAGGCTCAGTTCCTGGCTGAGAAAACTCTGAATACTCTTTCCGTCACAAAAGCACATACTGCTCATTTTGCTGAAGACCACAACATTAAAGAGGAGTCAGTAACTCACCTTTCCTCTGTTGTAGTTGTTGTGCCGATCTGCAAACAGAAGAGGCAGCAGTTCAGTCACTTTTCTTTTCAACAAACAGTATCGTTTTCAAAAACAGTGCTTTGTAGGGCTCTTTTGATTTCATGAATGTAGAGCCATCTCGTTGAATTTTTTCATATCTTAGTATGACATGGCATAAAGCCTCCTTTCCAATCATTCACATTCTAACTTTTGCTAACTCTTACCTTGGTATTATGAGTGGGACTGTTGAAACCATCATCACTGCTAAAACCCCACACTTTCATATTTCCATAACAAGACAACCATCCTTCTGTTTGGTATATATCCTTCTAACTATATTATTTTTAAAACCTTTACCAGAAGTACTCACAAGTGAACAACCACCAAATCCATACCAGTGTTTTGGACAAATTTTAAACGGAATTTCTCATCATTCTTAATAAACCAAATTAGTGGGCTTGGCCCATTTCTGACCTTGTCGCATATGCTGCAACTACCTCGGTAACAGCTGATACACAGGAAAACCACTCAGGTTGCCTACTGTCCTGTAGAGGCAAATCTTCAGCACAGCCAACACATGCACACTGGACTCTCACCGTAGTCAGCGTTGAGGGCGGAGTTGCTGTGTCCCATGGAGAAGTAGCCCTCCATGTCATTGCCTGGGCTGCCTCCATAACCGTAATCCCCTCGGTGCCGGGCCTGCAGTGTGCGTGTGGAGAGAGTGTTGTCATCAAAGCCTTGGGCCGAGATGGGTCGGTTGAGAGTGTTGTAGGGTGTGGTGTGGTTGCTGGTGGCTGGACTCTTGCTGGAAGACAGCGTCCCTCCAACATGGCCATCCGCACTGCAAACAACAGACACATTTCAGAATGACACAGTCTGCCTCAATGTGATCAAGTCCTAAGAGGTACTCTCAGCATCTTCATGTGTAAGGTTTAACCCTCACTCTGGCATCATAATTGGGACCTTTGGAGTGGTTGGTGCCTCTAACACAAACACCCCCACCCCCCAATTGTCATGGCTGAGACACCCAATTTTTTCTTTAGCATATACCCATCCAACTATTAATGAAATTAAGACAAGAAGGGCAAAGCCCATACGACTCACATGCTTGACCTTGACCTTTATATGACCTTGACCTTCAGGTGACCTTCAAGGTCAAGGTCAAACAACTAAACCTACCAATGACATCATACACTAAGAAATGCTTTACACATTTTTCCTACCAAAATACATGTGACCTTGACCCAAGGTCAAGGTCATCCAAGGTCATGCAACACAAAGCTGTTAATTCAAGACATAGGAAGCACAATGGTGCTTATTGGCACTTTCTACCATGAGATATGGTCACTTTTAGTGGTTCACTACCCCATTTTGGTCACATTTCATAAGGGTCAAAGTGACCTTGACCTTGATGATATGTGACCAAATGTGTCTCATGATGAAAGTATAACATGTGCCCCACATAATTATTAAGTTTGAAACAGTTATCTTCCATAGTTCAGGGTCAAGGTCACTTCAAAATATGTATACAATCCAACTTTGAAGAGCTCCTGTGACCTTGACCTTGAAGCAAGGTCAACCAAACTGGTATCAAAAGATAGGGCTTACTTTGCCCTATATACCATATATAGGTCAGGTATCCAATCTCAAAAACTTCAGAGAAAATTGAGAAAATGTGAAAAATGACTGTTTTTTAGACAACATTTATGGCCCCTGCGACCTTGACCTTGAAGCAAGATCAAGTCACTATGTATGTTTTTTGAGGCCCTGTCATCATACACCATCATGCCAAATTGGGTGTTGATAGACTTAATAGTCTCCGAGAAAAATCCAACGTTAAAGTTTTTCACGGACGCCCGGACGCCCGGACGGACGACACGGGTGAGTACATAGACTCACTTTTGCTTTGCATGTGAGTCAAAAAACCTATTCACACACCCAAACATGCACACTCCCAAACATGCACACACACACACACACACACAAACATACAAACACACACAAACACACACCATGAGCACACACACACACATGCACACACACACCTACACACACACACAAACACACACACACATGCAAACACACACACCTACACACACACCTACACACATATGCAAACACACACACCTACACACACACCTACACACATACACACACACCTACACACACACCTACACACACACACACACACACAGCATGGACTCACCGAGGCTTCCCAGGGCTGTTGAGGAAGTCCTCTTCCTTCATGTTCATTTTGAGGTACTCCGAGTGCAGAGACTTGTATTGCCACATGGACTTGAGCACCTGAAACAATGGAGAGCAGAGCAGTGCCAAAGTGCTGGTGCCAGCTGCAATCCAAGACTCACCTTGGGGGGGGGGGGGGGGGGGGGGGGCAGGTGGTTGGCAGGAAGTGCACAGATGCCAGAAATATTTCCAGTCAACAAGTCACAATTTTTTTTTTTTAATAATCACATTTAACACACAATGTGTGATACAGTTTGTAGTCTTATTGAAATGAAGACAAGTTAAAATGGAGACAATGGGATACAAGATAAATAAATTGCGCAAATCCTCTTCCATAAAGTATTCCATGGTCTCCATTTGTATTCATCTTTAAATTACAGTCCATTGGCAATCATCTTGGTTTGGATAATGCCTTTTAAATAATCAATTTGAAATAACTTGCTTTTTGCATGAACATTTTGGTAACTAGTAGGATCCCATACATGTACATGAAACCAGCCATCAGAGCAGATGCCTAACACAGGCATCCTCAGGAAGCTATGAGATCATTCTACTATGTCAACCACAAGACAGCTGGTGCGTTACCTACCGAGTGTGCATACTTGATGGTCCTCTGCATGTAGCGTCCCTCAGATCGGTTGATGGCAATGAGGCGCGGCAGTCCCTTCTCAGTCAACAAGGTCCTGTGGGCACAAAGACCTCACTCAGCCCACTGCCCTACTCCAGGAGAACTAAACCTTTGACTCATGAGCATTTTAGTAAAATATGACATCACTGAATGAGACCACATCAACACACACAATTTCCTATTGACAAACTTAATTCCTTTCTGCTGTGTCAGATAGATAGTTAAAATGGTCAAATTTGTCTAATTTCATTTGCACGGAAAAAACAAAACAGCATCCTAGATACAGCAATGCAAAAATGGTTCAACTCTGAAATTAACCAAACCCAAAACTTTTCAATAGGGGGTGAACCTGAAAGAATCAACACACCCTACACAGTCACCATGGCAATGAAGCCACAAGAAGAATGAACAAGAAGGGCAAAGCCCATACGACTCACATGCTTGACCTTGACCTTTATATGAACTTGACCTTCAGGTGACCTTCAAGGTCAAGGTCAAACAACTAAACCTACCAATGACATCATACACAAAGAAATGCTTTACACATTTTTCCTACCAAAATACATGTGACCTTGACCCAAGGTCAAGGTCATCCAAGGTCATGCAACACAAAGCTGTTAATTCAAGACATAGGAAGCACAATGGTGCTTATTGGCACTTCCTACCATGAGATATAGTCACTTTTAGTGGTTCACTACCCCATTTTGGTCACATTTCATAAGGGTCAAAGTGACCTTGACCTTGATGATATGTGAACAAATGTGTCTCATGATGAAAGTATAACATGTGCCCCACATAATTATTACGTTTGAAACAGTTATCTTCCATAGTTCAGGGTCAAGGTCACTTCAAAATATGTATACAATCCAACTTTGAAGAGCTCCTGTGACCTTGACCTTGAAGCAAGGTCAACCAAACTGGTATCAAAAGATAGGGCTTGCTTTGACCTATATACCACTTGTAGCTAAGGTCGCCATTCTCAATAACGTGGGAGAAAATTGGGAAAATGTGAAAAATGACTGTTTTTGAGACCACATTTATGGCTCCTGTGACCTTGACCTTGAAGCAAGGTCAAGTCACTATGTATGTTTTTTGAGGCCTTGTCATCATACACCATCATGCCACATTTGGTGTTGATAGACTTAATAGTCTCCGAGAAAAATCCAACGTTTAAGTTTTTTACGCCCGGACGAACGGACGGACGACACGGCTGAGTACATAGAATCACTTTTGCTTCGCATGTGAGTCAAAAAAATAATGAACGAATTTTACTGCCTATCAGCCTGAGTAGGCAATTCAAGTCTGTGGACTTCAAAATCACTAGAACTTGTTACAATATGAACCAGTCAAGCCTTGATTTCCCCACCTATTTACCTTTTCTGAATCACATGCCAGAAATGAAATGTGGTGGTCTATTTTTACCCTCAACCCACAGGAGGTAGCCACAATAAGTATAATTGCCACCACGACCAGCTGTCAGATCACTATGGCTGCTTCAGTCATGGATGGCCCTCAGCCAAGATCAGTAACCAAGACACCCACCACCATCATCATGGCTCTAGGTGACCCACTCACCCAGCAAAATCTACGTTGCTCTTGACCACTTCATACAGCGTGGCAAGCACAGCGCACAGCGTGTCGTCAGGCGTGGGGTGCTCTTGGGGCCGGGCAGGGTCTGGCAGCTTGCTGATGAGTGGCACCATGGCGTACTTGCCTGCAGACATGGACAACAGATGTGGAAACTCACAGCATCTCCACCCTCAACCACGGTTCCTGCAGTCTTCCAAGATACAAATTTCACAACTTTTTCATGACTCTTGGACATATTTATTGATATTTTCTCGCTCCATTCTGTGAAATTTTACTATTGTTTTCCACGGCTAGAGGCTGCAATTGAATCTGAGTAAACTGAATGCATTTAAAGACGGGAGGAAAAATATCAAAGACTTTCAACGGTGAGAAACATAGCATACCTTTAAGGACAATGGAAAAAAACTTTGGCTGATGCTGAAATTTAACATTTCCATGACTTGACAGTTTGAGATCATTATAACCATTTTCAGATGCTGATTTCCCCAGAGGGAGTGGAAAGGGATGCATTTGTCTCCTGACAGCTGCATTTGCAGCAAGCACCTCTGAATTCTCGCAGCCTTAGTTTTACTATTCGAACACCAAAGGGTTAACAAAGCATTGAAAACAGATGCCATGGGTCAGCAGTGAGCAAGGTGGAAGGGCAGCTCAAAGAATAACTGGGAAGTGGATGCCATGCTTAGCAGGGAAGGAACTGACCAACAAGCTCCCGGTTCCTGTCGTCCAGGGAAAGGTTGCGCAGTGCAGTGGCGGCAGCACACACCACACGGTTGTTGTTGAAGGTCATCAAGTCCACAAGGTTGGGCAGGCCCTTTTCCTTCCGAACCATGGCGCGGTTGTCCACAGCAGGCTGTGGGGAAATGCACAAGTGATTGCAACTGCCGTAATGGCTATAATGGTAAATGAATGAGTGAATGAATGAGGTTTTACATCTAGCAACCTTTGAAGGCTACATATGGCCATTGACCATGACAATCACTACAGTTGGTTAAAGTTAAAGAAAGTCTCAATATCCCCAGTTATTTACCTTTCATAAACTCTGCAGGGTCATGCCGGGGGTCTATTCTTACCCTCACCCCTAGGGGGGATATTACAGTGAAACCCTAGGGGGGGTACTACAGTGAAACCCTAGGGGGGGGTACTACATTGAAACCCTAGGGGGGATATTACAGTGAAACCCTAGGGGGGATATTACAGTGAAACCCTAGGGGGGATATTACAGTGAAACCCTAGGGGGGGTACTACAGTGAAACCCTAGGGGGGATATTACAGTGAAACCCTAGGGGGGATATTACAGTAAAACCCTATGGGGGATATTACAGTGAAACCCTAGGGGGGATATTACAGTGAAACCCTAGGGGGGATATTACAGTGAAACCCTAGGGGGGATATTACAGTGAAACCCTAGGGGGGATATTACAGTGAAACCCTAGGGGGGATATTACAGTGAAACCCTAGGGGGATAGTACAGTGAAAACAAGAATGTTAACTGCACATAATCCCTAGAGAATCGAAGGACCATTTTTGAAGGATTTTTCCTTCTCTTTTTTGGATCCATGGAAGAATAGATTACTGTAAAAAGTCATTCAATACAGATGACAAAATTCATTGAAATTAAGTTCAAATCAAACTGATTAAAAATCAATTAAACTAAATTAATTAATCATATCAAATTTTAAAAGCTCTAGAACCATGCCCACAGACCTAACTCTACCTATGGTAGTCCTGGCATATGCAACAAGTTCATGCACCTTCTAGTTTTGCTTTAGGAAAAAAAATTGGCATTATAATTTCTCAAAAACAAGGACATGGATGTGATCTTTCTTCACTTGGGAGTATTACTGGTGTGTGTTTCATCATCATCATCATCATCATCATCATCATCATCGTCATCATCATCATCATCATCATCATCATCACTAATGTCATAATTATTATCATTTGGTTTTTCACAGTAGGGTTAATACCATAGAAAAGGATGGGTGTATCATCCTAGAAAATTGGGGGTGGTTTTAGCAGAGCTGATGGCCCAACAACCCCAAGCATGACACCATAGTACGGGTTGATCTTCATCCTGTAGAGGGAGTTGTCAGGGCAAAGGTCAGGGTATCCTCAAGTAGGGAGGACAGAGAGTGGGAGTTGTCAGAGCAAAGGTCAGGGCATCCACAAGTACAGAGGACAGACAGTGGGAGTTGTCAGAGCAAAGGTCAGGGTATCCCCAAGTACAGACAGTGGGAGTTGTCAGAGCAAAGGTCAGGGCATCCCCAAGTACAGAGGACAGACAGTGGGAGTTGTCAGAGCAAAGGTCAGGGTATCCCCAAGTACAGAGGACAGACAACACACCTGCCAGTAGCACGCAGTCAGGTTCTGGATGGCGCCAGCGCAGGCCTCCAGGGTCACGGGGTTGGAGCATTGCTTGAGCAGCACTGAGTACAGGCGGATGATTTCCCCTCCCCACAGTCCCTTGTACTCCGAAGCAGTGGGTGGCAGCTTGGGTGCTTGTCTGTTGGCATTACATCACAGAGAACAGGTGTGAAAGGGCATTGGAAAAAAATCCACGACTAAATCGAAAATAGGAGGAAATTTTTTTAACTCAACATTATTCATGCGGTGCACAAGCTTTTTTTCTTCTCTACAAAATAGAAAGTTTTTCTGGTTGAAGAATTCAAGAATCAAACACAATAGTGAACCTAGGTATGACCCACGCCAGGTACAATATTGTATCAATCTACTAATCTAATCACAACTACAAGTGGTGGTGAGTGAGAGGGGAGGAAGAAATAGAGGCAGGGAGGAGTAAAATGGAGGGAATGAATTAATAAGTTTACAGCCTAGCAGCCTTTGTGGCTACTTAGAGCAATGGATCATGAAAACCACTAGAGCTGGTTAGAATAACGGCACATCAAGCCTAGAATTCCCAAGTTATTGGTCTCTCATGAAACATGCAGGAAGAGATGATGGATGTATTCTTACTCAAGCCATTGAGCGAGAAAGGGTAAGGAAGATAAACTTTGAGTGAGGATAGAAAACAAAGGATGAGCAAGAGGAGCAGAAGTAAGGCTGCAAGTAAGAAAGGATGACGGAAGAGAGTGTATGGGTAGGGAAACTGAGAGAGAAAGGATGACAGAAGAGAGTGTATGGGTAGGGAAACTGAGAGAGAAAGGATGACAGAAGAGAGTGTATGGGTAGGGAAACTGAGAGAGAAAGGATGACGGAAGAGAGTGTATGGGTAGGGAAACTGAGAGAGAAAGGATGACGGAAGAGAGTGTATGGGTAGGGAAACTGAGAGAGAAAGGATGACGGAAGAGAGTGTATGGGTAGGGAAACTGAGAGAGAAAGGATGACGGAAGAGAGTGTATGGGTAGGGAAACTGAGAGAGAAAGGATGACGGAAGAGAGTGTATGGGTAGGGAAACTGAGAGAGAAAGGATGACGGAAGAGAGTGTATGGGTAGGGAAACTGAGAGAGAAAGGATGACGGAAGAGAGTGTATGGGTAGGGAAACTGAGAGAGAAAGGAGGACGGAAGAGAGTGTATGGGTAGGGAAACTGAGAGAGAAAGGATGACGGAAGAAAGTGTATGGGTAGGGAAACTGAGAGAGAAAGAGGAAGGAGTGGCAGGCACCAGACTTACATGACTTTGGCATCTTCTCCCTTGCCCTGCGCTCCCTTCTTCTTGTTGCCTCCACCCCCAAAGCAGCCAGAGGATTCGCCTGCAGTGCAAACATGCCATGTGTTATCACACTGACATAGGTACACACATCTATGCACATGTACATACACACACACATCTATGCACACACACAAACACACACACACACACACTCACACCTATACACAAACACACACCTATACACACACACACACACGCACACACATCTATGCACATACACATACACATCTACACACACCCACACACACACACCCTCACACACACACATCTATGCACACACACACACACACACACACACACACACACACACACACACACACACACACACACACACACACACACACACACACACACACACACACACACACACACATCTAAGCACACACACACCAATATCTACTCACGCACATACACATGCGCACTGATGCAAATGCATTCTGATACCAACGTTTGCACATGCATACACGCATTCATACACTGATGCAGGTAGACACACAATATACACACAATAAGTCTCAAGCAAATGAGCAAAGAGATGCTTTGATGCAATGTGTTTTCATCCGTGCCCTGATGCCTTCTGCCAACATGGCTTGCAATTGTCTCATGGTTCTTCCAGAACTGTGGAAAAAGTGTCCCCGATGGAAAGTGTAAATACACAGAGCTGACATCACTGCTACTCAGTTACAACAGAATCAACTGAAGATACTTTCAATGCATTTTCATTTCTTTCTTTCACATCCTGCCCATAGCAAGATATGATTGCTAACTTTCCATAACATTCAATGGAAAATACAAATAAAAACGCTCTTCAGTTTGCAACATAATCCATGTTTTACAAATTTGATTCACTGCTATAATCTTATCCTAAAGTGATCAGTTTGGAAGTGCACCACTGTAACTCCATGCAAATTCACACAATGCTAGAAGGCAGCTACTGCAGCTGTCATTAACCTTTAGAGCGCCGCTAATTTTTGTCATTGCTTTACCCCAGAACCACAAATTATTTTGCCCCACGTTTACTTAAAAAATCATCATTTATTACCTATTCAAGCTTTGAAGTAGATTTTTGGAGGGTGAGTAGAAAAATGGATGGCCTACACGGTGCAATTAATGAAAATGCCATAGAATGTTTTTTTCAGCTGCTAAAAATATTGGAACACAGACAACAACAAAAAAACAAACAAATTCACTGTGTTTTCCTACACTGCTCTATGTATTCAAGAATACAACAGCTTTTGATGAAAATGCAAAAGTGCATAGATAGAGAATTAGAGTCTCCAAGTAATGGAGATACATCTGAAAATGTTTTAGGGTAAAACTAAAACAAAACAAAAAATCCTACAATTACTTACGCTAGGGAAGTCAGCCGAGTCATTTTCATCTGAATCAAGCTCCCGCTCCTCTCAGTCTCGATCTACAGACCACGACTGACATCGGTCGAAGCACTGTGTTTTCCTACACTGCTCTATAATAGTCTATTGATTCAAGAATACAACAGCTTTTGATTACTTGGAAATACATCTGAAAATGTTTTAGTGTAAAACAAAACAAAAAATCCTACAATTACTTACGCTAGGGAAGTCAGCCGAGTAATTTTCATCTGAATCAAGCTTCCGCTCCTCCTGTCGATCTACAGACCACAACACATCGATCGGTCGAACTCGAAGCACGTGCTCGCTCTCTATGATATATCTCCCACCACATCAACGTCGTTAAAGCCTTCGAATTCATATTCTGAGTCAGAATTTAAAAAAAACTCCACAAGGGCTTCAATTTCTTCGTCAGTCGCCATATTGGCGAAGAAAAAAGTCCGGTTCACAAACCACTTAGACGCAACTTAGCAGAAAAATTGCAGAAAATTCTCGGCAGGTTTTCTCTATCGACAAAATGGCGGATCTCGTGGCCACGTGATCCCTGCACATGACTGTGATATTTTTAGAACAGTGCGACTCGAAGGCAGCGTTAGGCAAGTCAACAGAGCACGTCACTATCGCTTGTCGACCTGTGTCGACGGCGGACGTCTGGAGAATGTACGCTGTGTCGACTCAAGTCGACTGCGGCGCTCTAAAGGTTAAGTCTAAAGCCTGACCAGTACTGACCCTTCTCAGGGTGAGTGGTGGGTGGCGGCACGCGCGTCTTGTAGAAGTTGGGGTCCTCCACCTCCTGGATGCGGTAGGAGAGATTGCGCAGGACACAGACCACATTCTCCACAGGCTTGTTGTCTATGTCCTGTCCCTCTGCTGCCACTTTCAGTGTGTGGATGAGGGCATTGGCCAGGTTCCTACACTCACGGAGCTTCTTGCGGGCATCGTAGCCAGCAGAGCTCACATTTCTGATGGCAGAGACCACAGATAAGGAAATGAATGGATGGATGGATGAATAAACAAATGAATGAAATAGAATATATTATCTGAATAAGTAACTGATGGGTGAAGCACAAATGAATAATGGCTGCAGGAGGATTTTTTTTCGATGTATGGACATGTAATCGAGATAAGTGGACATTTTGCTAAAAGGAATAAATAGTTACTCAACTAAATCGAGCTGTGAGGTGGGTTACGAATAGGCTGAGATGCAAAGGAAGTGACAATATATACATTTGGTATGTTTGTAAAATAAAAGTAAACTTTCTTCCACCCATTGATTCTGTTCCCATATTCTTGCTGGGAGTACAGATTGCTGATAACTACTTAGGTGTCACAACTGCGACTGTTTCAGATGTCACAGCTGCTTTAGGGGAGAAACCATTATAAAAACAGTCAAAATGTCAACTTTTGGTGATTTTGACTTATGAGCATTTTTGAGTTGTTTCAACCCTCTGCAATGTAATTCCAATAGTCTCTCTATGTAAAACATGCTAGAAAACATGTAAACATGCGAAGAAAGAACCTAACCCCTTTGAGAATTTTTGCCGGCACTATTGGAAATACATAGAAGATGGAAAAAGCAAGTTTTCCCAAGGTTTCTTTTTTCACGTTTTCTCGAAAACTACTTCTTGTGAACTAGAAATTATGCAGAAAATATTCAGAGCATCGTAGAGATCTGTAATTTTCAGGGTGTGTTCTTTATGCATGTAGCAACATTTTGTCACATGGGTTTGTGAAATGAGCCCCTAGGTCAGCAGCTATACACTAAACAAGTTCTAAAATTGGAGATTCTGTTTGAGTAAATAAACTAAGTAAGTATCCTTTTCAAAAGTATTTGGAATTTTCCCAAAAGGATGTGACAAGTTTTAGATATTGAAATTACAAATCTAAAGAAACCAAAATTTTATTTTTGCTGTATATAGATTCTGAGCTGTACATTTTGGAAAAAGATAGAAAATTACGTGTTATTAAAATAATTAACAGATGACCTACTTTTTTCCATTGAGCAAAAGTGGTTTTCACTTATTTTCATGTATATCTTTGAATTGCCATGCATGAAAGTTTTAAAACTCATTGCAGTTAAAAAATTGTCTCCCTTACCCATGTCTCCCCTTAAAAAAGATTCCTCCACATTTCAAGGACATCACACCCTTCCTTTTCTTTGGCATATATCCTTTGAAGTATACATCCAAATGCAGCTAAGCATGTACAACAAGTAAATGTGAACAAAGAACACGTCATTAAAAAAACCCGAATTCTATTGTAATTGTCAAAGAGCAAAACTAGCTGGCTTGGCCCACTCTAAACATCATAGCATTCACAACAACTACCAGAGTAAGGAATTATATAGGGTGATTATTTAAACTACCAGAGTAAGGATCAATATAGGGCATTTATTACATCACTAAGCATGCACCTACCTTTACATACATGTACATGCCTAACATGTTTCTCTAGGCAGAATTGGAGAGGGGGAAAAAAGGGACACTGCAAATAAGTTTTTTCATTGTTCCGTAAGTACCAAATCTACAGGAAGTGAATGGAAGAGAGAAGGGGCCACCTGAGAAAAGGTCATACATGGCTGTGCCAAGGCCAGGCACCCCACCTGAGAATGCCGGTGGCGTTTCTGAAGACGGTGGTCCAGGGCTCCGTGTCCCTGTAGGGGGAGGAGCTGATGCGGTCATAGCCAGAATGAGGCACAATGACCACTGACACTAGCACGGTCAGTCCGTCATCAATGATGGGCTTCTTCAGGTCCTGCAGAAATGCCAGTTGCACGTCTATGAGTGATCATCACAGCTAGGATCATCATCATAAACAACCACAACCACAACAACAACCACAACAACAGATGAAAAACATGTGTAGCCTGCAGTAAAAACACACCAGTGATCAACAATGCCTGGGAGTTTTGCTTTTCTGGTTACATCCAAGATTCGAGTTTTCATGCATTTTCCCACAGGGATGATTGAAAAAGATGGAAAGAAAATTATTATACAATCATCATTTATAAATGAATTAATAAACACATACACACACACACACACACACAGAGACACAAACACACACATAGACACACACACACACACACACACCCACACACACACGCACAGAGGAAAAAAGTTGAGTCTATGGCAAGAAGCAGACAAACCCGAAAGACATTCTTACCTCACAAGAAGAAAGATTCCACAGAATTCCCGAGACACTCTCCTTGACATCCTCATCATTTGTCTTCCTCAACAAGCGAATCAGCTCGGGAATGCCATTTTCATTTTTTATCGCTTTCTGAAAACAAAAGGGCATCAGTGAAACCTACCACAATGTCATTTCTGCAACAAAGTCATCAAAATTTCTTCCTTATAGACAAATCCACCTCAATAAATACAGTAACATACCTGAGGCTAAAGCTGTTCTTAAGCATTACCTAGAATGCAGTGCATAAGTATTTGGTAGTTGAAAAATTGTGCTCTACACAACGCTTTATATCCAGTTTATGAGTGGATCATCAGGTTGCATGAGTTGTCTCCCATCCTTTGCATTTGTGGTCACGAACTTTTTGGTCAGACAAATCACCAACACGGCTCATGACTACTAGGTTTGATTGAAGCATACTCTCAGAACTTTTTCTGCTGATGGTCTTAAGTGGTATATAGAACGATAAATAGAACTAAGTACATTTTAGATGTTGCCAAGATGGGTCTTCTACCACTGGGATCCGAAGAATGAAGAACACAGGTTCTAGGAAGGAAGCTTAAATAGCTCCCAACGGATTAACACATTCATAGGGAAGAAGACAAGAAGATATTGGTAGCAGATTAGAAAATAGTCAGAATATCAAGAAAGAAAACACACACACACACACACACACACACACACACAAAGAGGAGCTACTAAATGCCCCCTCATTAAATGGAACCCCTGGCTGCTGGGCTTTCAGGGTTTGCTCCAGTAGCTCAGCCGGTGGCAGTCCCTTGCAGCCAAAGAGGCTACTGGGGGACATCAGGACAGGGTCAGATTATTCAGATCCAACCATGCTTTCTAATCACAATTTCAGGGTCACTCTTACCTGCAATAGGTGCTACTATCACCTCAACTTCCTACAAGGAAATCTTCACTGCTACTGCATTCTCCAAAGGCACTTCTACTTACCTTGTTGTCGTCATTGTTCTTGCCATAGGACAGATTCTGCAGGGCACCACAAGCGTTTCTGTGGACTTCAGGGTACTCATTGTTCAGCAGTTGGACCAGAGGGGAAATGCCACCCAGACCCCTGCAACAGCACATGATTCCACGGTCAAGGTTCTATGTGGTGCAGGCATCTACAACCTATATAAAGAGCATTTAAGTTGCAGTTTCCACTGTGTGTCTGTCCTGCCACAGCCAGCTCCAGACACACATACAAAACCCTCTGTACTGTCTTTTAACAAACACACAATAAATTACCAGATCTAGGAAAATCAAAGTATATCTTGGGCTCTGAGGTAAGCAAACTGGCTTTCTTTTATCTCTCCATCTAAGAGATACACTAAATGAGAAAAATCATGACAAATGAATATAATTTCATTAGGGATACCAGGCTCAGAGTTCAATCACTGCTCATCATCTTGGAGCAAGGCAGATTATCTGACAAAGAGAAAAGTCACAAACTGGAGAGATGAAGCTTGCCACTGGAACAACCGTTAGACCATTGAACTCACTGACCTGGTCTTGGCTTTCATGTCGTCGTCCATGAAGCACAGGTGCTGGAGGTATGCTGCTGCGTGCGCCTTGATTTCATTGTCAGGGTTGTTCAAGTAGTCAATCACCTCCTGCAAGTCTGGGTTCCTCCAGCGGAATGCTGCAACCACACAAAACACATGTACACACAACCTGAAGTACTAGGAGTTCCAAACGAGTGGACTGTGTTACAACCGTCTCCATTGTATTGTCCACAGATATGGGGTTCTCCTAGTTGTGTACCAAGACACTTGAGGTGACATTCAGTTGTGAGTTGTGAATAGCTTAATTTCATCACTTGTCACTTTGTAGCAGGCAAAAATCAACCTTCTTGGTCAGTGACAATTTACCTGCCCTCACCCTCAGCTTTACTAAACTTCACTCTTGGAACCTGAATCCAGAGGACTCTCACTGATTGGTGGACTCTCTCTTATGCTAACATGTTACACTTGTAGCACATTCACACATTCACACATCCTTGCTCATCCTCCTAGTGCACTTGTGGGCGCATGGGGGAACAATTTGTGACAGTCTAGCTTTCATTACATGGCTCAGTGGGCAGCTAAAATGACATTATGGGATCTTCCCAAATACAACTGCTTGATACAAGTGTGAAAGAAGTCTTTGACTAGGTTAATTAGAAAGCCCCCCCCCCCCCCCAAACAGCTCAAAGCTTCCATGGTGACATGAGATTTTCCAGCACTTAACAAGGGCCTGATATTGTAAAGATGCTGCCACAAAAAGGGAAGGATGCATCACCAGGATGACCGGTCATGGTGCAATCTAGGGCGATTACACACATGCAACACAGTACATTTGCATCTGTGTTGGGAGGACATTTCCACCTTCTCTGCTGAAGTTTACAACCATTCAGCTTTCCTCAACATTTATTCTGACAACTGGCAGCCAAAGCAGGCTGAGGTGGAATGAGAGAAACTAGCATCCACGATCAAGTAGGCAAATGGCAAAATTTGATGTACATCTGCCTGCTGTCCTCCAACTCACAATCACAACTGCAACTTTCTCATCTACTCAGTTCTTCAACTTTGATGGGCTCTAAACACAAAAGTTGCACAACTGTCATTTCATTCACATTCTTTTGAAAATTCTGAAGCCTGACTCTACCACACCATGAGGTGCATCTCTACAGCTGACAAGACAGTGTTTGCAAAGTGGACAGTGTTTGGAAAGTGCAGAGTGGACAGTGTTTGCAAAGTGGACAGTGTTTGCAAAGTGGAGAGTGGACAGTGTTTGCAAAGTGGACAGTGTTTGCAAAGTGGACAGTGTTTGCAAAGTGGACAGTGTTTGCAAAGTGGACAGTGTTTGCAGAGTGGACAGTGTTTGCAGAGTGGACAGTGTTTGCAGAGTGGACAGTGTTTGCAAAGAGGACAGTGCTTGCAGAGTGGACAGTGTTTGCAAAGAGGACAACTCACACTGTCGACCGTTGATGGAAGGCGTCCGTCTGCCATCGGAGTGGTAGTCATTAGGTGGAGGACCCCGACCCTGCATGTCCTCCCTGGAGCTGTAGGGGGGCTGCTTGTTGTAGTCGTCGTAGGGAGGGGCTGCAGGGTTGTAGGGGTCAGGGCCATCATGGCTGTCGTAGGGCTTGCCCCCATAGGGCTCCCCCTCCTCATAGGGTCCATTAGGGCCTGCAATGCAGGGGTAAAGGGGTGCTTTTATGTAGTGACATCACCCATGTCTGGGTCTCATACCACTTTACACTTTACTCCTTGTCCACTGGGTGGCTTGATCAATCTTTCACTGGCGCCAGATGAGTAACTGATCAGATGTACACAATCAGGTACCAGCATTCACTTCACTCCCTGGAGTGTACTGCAACCCAATGCTTGCTCACAGATGCATGCATGGGTTAATCATACTACAGTGTACCATCCATGCCCTCAGAGATATCCTGTTTTACTCCTGGGTGGGGAAAAGCAATATGAGTTGAGCATCTTGCTTAGTAATGCAACTCTGGTTCCAGGCAGCTTCAAACACTGCATGCACTACTGCTAGGGACTGCTGGTCAAACATGCTAACCACTTCGCACGCAGCCCCAATGTGAAGCCAGTCAACAGTGACAATTTCAACAGTACTCACCATAAAATCTTGTTACCCCTCATTGCATTAGGAATTGTATAGTCAGAAGTAATAACTATGGGTCTACACTGTAAATCCTCTCCAAATATTATAATCCTAATGTTCAAAGCTGTTTTGTCTTTACTGCTCTTTTTACTTTTCATTAGTATTTTTATCTTCATCTAATACTTTTTATCTTTATTTCTAAGAATCTTTTTTCTCAAAGCACTTTATGAATGCTTACCATAGTGGCCAGGATCAACACCGGGAGACTGCCCTCGGTAATACGGGTCCTCTTCAATGCGGTCTCGGGGCTGTTCTCGGAAAGGGTCATTGGCAAAGGGGTCACTCTGCAGGGCAGGCAGCCCCTCATGCCTGCGCATGGGATCTTCAGGGTGCTCTCGGCTGTAGGGGTCCTCCCTCGAGTGGTCTGCATAGGGGTCGGCCCTCGGGTCCCGGCTGTAGGGGTCCTCATGTGGTTCCCTGGCGTAGGAATCATCGCGAGAATTATGGCTGTAGGGATCCTCTCTGGGGTCCCGAGCATAGGAGTCATCATGTGGGTTGCGGTTGTAGGTATCTTCAGGCAGGTGACTGCGGCTGCCCCTGTAGGGATCTTCATCCTGGTACCGCGAGCCATCTGCATCTCTGGAAAGGTCAGCTGGCTGACTGCCATAGTGGTCGTAATTCACTGGATCCTGGTAGCTCTGTCGGTACCCTGGGTTCTCTATTTCACTGCGCCCATACATCTGTGGGTTCTCCGCTACCGGTCCACGGAAGGAATCATCATGGTAGTGCTCGTCACCGGGATAATGGTCCACCCGAGCTCCTGCAGCAGGATGGTCTGCATAGTCCCCATATGAGCGGTCATGAGAGTAGTCATCGTGAGGTAGATGACCGCTTGGGGAAGCTCGGTAGTCCAGCGAGCTGTCATGGGGGTAGTGGTGGTCACTGTAGGGAGGTTCTTCCCCATATCGTGGACTGTTGTGGTCTACAGGAGCTGGATAACTGCTCTGTGTGCCAGGGTACTCATCATCTCTGAAATTCACAAACACTAGTCAGCAACAACATTTCATTGATGTTTGAATGTACATGCACAATTATAACTTAAAAAAGAATCACAACGAAGAAAAAGCAAAAGTAAACAATAAAATACAGCATCAAATGAAAAAGGAAAAACACATTTGTTCCATGACAAGTACTGCACCTGCACTCATACAGCACTAGCAAACAAAACACACTGCTGTATTTCAAGCAAACTTCAGCAGTCAAAGCTGAGCAAGTAGATTATGCATGCATCTCAAAACTCAGACACATACATTCACGCATTTTAAGGGGATTAGCCATTTTATTTTCTTTATAAAATGGTCTATATCAATGGCAGGAAACTTCACAAATTAGACAGTTTTTTGAGGTTCTTCAATATCTAGGATTCTGTCTATTTGTTGCATACACATGGCACTCAAAAGAATTTGTTAGGTAGAAAAAGAAGAAAAAAGAAACATAATCAAAGCAAAACATTTTTAAAGAACAAGCCAGACAGAAAGTTTGCACACACATCACTGAGCATGTCTACAGCTTATTCCATGCCATTTCACGGCACAACTACCGTTGACTAGCAGCCACAGCAGCACCAAAATAAGCCACACTTACGGCACACCTCGCTTGGCCTTCATTCAGTCAACTTGAGATTAAAACTGAGCATTATCTACAAGTACTGGCATATACGTTTTTCTTTGCTCTTTAACCTAATAATAACTGAAAAGAGTTTGAACTTTTTGTCCATTTGAACTCACCATTTCTAAATGGCAGGTTCAAATAGCCCAAGTCAACTAATACTAGGGTGTTGTTGCAGCAAATTTTACTCTGCTGAGCTGACAAAGATCTTGGGCAGAGCCAACATGAAAATCTTCTTTAGCTTTACTTTCTACAAGGCCACTCCTTACAGCAGATACACACCAGGCCACACATGGCCAATGAAGGTAACCACTTTATCATGTTATGATTGAGTAAAATTGAAATTTTCAAAGTAGACGTTTCCACAAAAGTCGTCAATTATATTTCCTTCCACGAGGATTTTTCAGGCAAAGCTACTTAGGTTGCAACTCAATCAATCAAACAAAGCATGCAATCACTACTCTGTTTTGCATTCATGAGAGTAAAAAATTCACTAGCATTGGACATCATACTGAAAACAGTGGCTGATAAGCATGGATGAGGTGTGCCATTTTCCCCCCCAACTCCCAAATAACTTTTTAAAGAAAAGGCTAATTATCAAAGTTAATTTCAGCTTAAGCAAATGTGGTTTTTAAAAATAAATACATAAATTCTTCCTTACAGCAATCTGAGTTTTCATGCTAAACTGCCCTAGATGAATCTTTAATGAATTCAGAAGTAAAAAGCAACAGTGATGTAATAACTTGCATCCATCAGCAAATGAAGTCAAGATAGATGATTGCTAAGTTGTCGACTAATTTCAACATGAAAAAACTATTTCACATGGAAACATATTAGAAAAATACTACTGAATCAGAGGAGTAATAACTTTCAATCATTAACAAATTCCTCTCTTCAAGTGAACTTGAGAAGCAAATACTTTTTTTTTGACTGACAAGTATGCTAACATTGCACTTTTGCAACACGTTCACTGTGTTCATTTACAGATGTCCATTTCACCTGCAGGTAAAATATTATGTAAGGATTAGGAGAAATGCCAGGAGATGTGTCCATCATTCTGTGCCGAACTTAACCCCATCAGTGCAATGACTAACACTCATGCCAGTCAAAATTCAAAGCTGGGTGCATGCCAGTAGGAATGCACACAGGCCCATAGCTGTGGAGGCACAGTGGAAGCCAACAAAGGGTTAATGAGGAGCTCTGCCCGCCTGACCACACATCCGCAACAAGTCTGATGTGACAGAAAACTCACCACCCACTACTCATTGGTTTGGAAATGATTGGAAATGTTTCATAGGATCAAATGCTTTGCTCCATGTTCTGTCATGCCACATGTATGGGTTAGCTGGTCCAACAGACAGTTAGTAGGGTGAACCAAAATCGCTTTTCCCACTTTATCTCCCCATTCCAATGAGTGATATGTATTAGAAATGTCAGCCTAAGAAACTGGTCCTTGTACCAAATCAAAGACAGTATTTCAGCATTTCAAATAAGGTAATACATTTATCACAAAATGCTTCTTACAGTTCACAAAATTTGTATGTTGCAATGTAAAGGAAAATTTTTTTTTTCCAAAAATGAACAGAATTTCTCTTGAGAAATACATGGGTTGGAAATGAAATTAAAGTAGTAGAGTACTTTACTTTTCTTATCAAAATTTCAAAGGCTGACCAAAAAAATGTCTTTTAGTTCTTGGCCCATGCCATGCAAACTACATGTACGGACAGTACTGCAAAACCTTCCCCCTTCAACCCTATAACCAATGGAGGGCGACACTGTTACATCGTCAATGTGTGTTATCTGGGTGCATGTTCATGCTGAAAAGAAAGGGATCAAACACAATAAATAGAAGTTAATACACAACAACACTTTATATTTACAGACTGATTATGCACATGCTAGAGAAGTATACATGAGTTTCATCAGTAGAGTTGCTGAAACATTGAATGTAATATGAGAAGACTTGTGTTATTCAGAGCAACAGCTGATGCTAAGAATATATTTTCAATAGCAACAATTAGTATAGAGCTCAGTCATCACTCATCAACATGTGCTACTTAAAAAAGAAGATAACCATTCATTACTAGACTTTACTTCAGTGAAAGTACAAGAACAAAGCATACAAGGTTGAGCCAATGCATACACATAATAAGCTTTCAATGGAAAATATTTTCAGACACAAAGTAAAACAAGAAGGGCAAAGCCCATACGACTCACATGCTTGACCTTGACCTTTATATGGCCTTGACCTTCAGGTGACCTTCAAGGTCAAGGTCAAACAACTAAACCTACCAATGACATCATACACAAAGAAATGCTTTACACATTTTTCCTACCAAAATACATGTGACCTTGACCCAAGGTCAAGGTCATCCAAGGTCATGCAACACAAAGCTGTTAATTCAAGACATAGGAAGCACAATGGTGCTTATTGGCACTTTCTACCATGAGATATAGTTAATTTTAGTGGTTCACTACCCCATTTTGGTCACATTTCATAAGGGTCAAAGTGACCTTGACCTTGATGATATGTGACCAAATGTGTCTCATGATGAAAGTATAACATGTGCCCCACATAATTATTAAGTTTGAAACAGTTATCTTCCATAGTTCAGGGTCAAGGTCACTTCAAAATATGTATACAATCCAACTTTGAAGAGCTCCTGTGACCTTGACCTTGAAGCAAGGTCAACCAAACTGGTATCAAAAGATAGGGCTTGCTTTGACATATATACCACTTGTAGCTAAGGTCGCCATTCTCAATAACGTGGGAGAAAATTGGGAAAATGTGAAAAATGACTGTTTTTGAGACCACATTTATGGCTCCTGTGACCTTGACCTTGAAGCAAGGTCAAGTCACTATGTATGTTTTTTGAGGCCTTGTCATCATACACCATCATGCCACATTTGGTGTTGATAGACTTAATAGTCTCCGAGAAAAATCCAACGTTTAAGTTTTTTACGGACGGACGGACGGACGGACGCCCAGACGGACGGACGACACGGCTCAGTACATAGACTCACTTTTGCTTCGCATGTGAGTCAAAAATTAACTTTCAGCGCATCATAAATTTGCACCGAATTCAAAAGCTGCAAGTGCACCTTGTGCGCTCCTCAACCACTGGGGACTGTTCACAATGACCAAGGTAAATCAATTTCCCCGTATCCATTTCAACCCTCTTGCAAAATTTTCCTTCCTCTACTTTGGAACAATGCCTAGGATGAAGCCCATAAGTGATTTTATACTGCATTTTGCTCTCTCCATTACAGCCCAAGCCGATACCATGACTGACAGTATATGAAGACAGCTTACCTGTGCATGCCATAATGGCCGTAGGGGTCCTGCATCCCAGGGTTAGAGTAGCTGCCCCCCGACTCCACACTGAGGCGCTGGTGAGGGGTGTTGTAGGGCAGGTTAGTGTAGGGAGAGTTATTGAACCTGGTTGGGGTGCCGGTGTTCAGGCGGGGCGAGTTGCGTGCATCCTCCATGGCACGGGAATAGGGGTGGCCCCCGTTGGGCATGTCCTGGTACGGCAGCGAACTCATGGAGCCGCGGGTGCCGGGCTGAGCCAGAAATCAAGTGAACAGCCAGTAGCAAGAGCACCTAAATCTCACTGAAACGAAGCAGGACAGCCAGACTTTTCAGAGGAGGCAAAGGCTACCCCTAGAACACAGAGGAAGAGGACTGTTTTCTCTAAGGGAAATGCAGGAAGACTTTTCTCAAGGGCAAGAACATACAATGCATTTGATTCTATGTCCTATAAATCTCAGTGTTTTCAGAGGAGGGTGAGAGAGAGGGACATGATACTGTTTTAGAAGAAAAAAAATGAAAGCATGGATGAGAAGAGGCCAGTTGGCCAGACTGCAAGTAAAAGAAATTTCAATGTGTGAGAGAAAAGTCAGATATGAGATATCTCTTGAAAGATGATAAAGCAAATTAACCAGTTTCTGTTTGGCCAATGAGAGAGAAGGCCACACCACAGGGCAGGCATGCCTGTACAAGGCAGGACCTAGGGCAGTCCCAGGCAGGACCTAGAGCTGTCCCAGGCAGGACCTAAGGCAGTCCCAGGCAGGACCTAAGGCAGTCCCAGGCAGGACCTAGGGCAGTCCCAGAAAGGACCTAGAGCTGTCCCAGGCAGGACCTATGGCAGTCCCAGACAGGACCTAGGGCAGTCCCAGGCAGGACCTAGGGCGGGCCCAGGCAGGACCTAGGGCTGGCCCAGGCAGGACCTAGGGCAGTCCCAGACAGGACCTAGGGCTGTCCCAGGCAGGACCTAGGGCAGTCCCAAACAGGATCTAGGGCAGTCCCAGACAGGACCTAGGGCAGTCCCAGGCAGGACCTAGGGCAGCCCCAGACAGGATCTAGGGCAGTCCCAGACAGGACCTAGAGCTGTCCCAGGCAGGACCTAGGGCAGTCCCAGGCAGGACCTAGGGTGGGCCCAGACAGGACCTAGAGCTGTCCCAGGCAGGACCTAGGGTGGGCCCAGACATGACTTAGAGCAGGCAGTGCCAAAACTGCATAAGGGTGAAAGCCTTACCTGCTTGGAGTGGCTGTCAAAAGAGGTGTTGGGGTTGCCATGTCTGAAGTCATCCCCTATAAAGTAAGAGGCAGGGCCACTGTACATCCCAGATCCGTCCATATTGTGCAGCCTGCCGTCCTCACTGCAACAAGAAACAGCACACCACTGAACATCACACAGCACCAGTTGATTAGGCAAGAAAATCAGGCCTTTCAAACAACCACCCATATTAGGGTCAGTTTTTTTATTTTGTTGGTCACACTCCTGAATGGGGAATGCTGTGAGCTTTCAGACTGTGACTTTGGCAAGCCTTCATCACTTCAACAGCAAGACTGTCAAAAGTATTGTGAATCTCCAAGAAAACATTACAGTGCAAAAGTTATTTTAAAAAATATTCTAAAAGCAAACTTCGCCACAGCGGGAAAAACCTATATTTGCTTAGCTTCAACAGTTTAAATAAACTAAAAGATTTTTCTTGGTGTAATTTTTATGTCTGAAACTATGACACAGAGTAAATCATTTAAAAAATTTTTATACTGGGTGCATTGAACAGTTTATAAATCACTGTTTCTGACATCTTTAACAGACTAATGAAAAGATAACACCAAATTCAAATTTAACCCACAATATCCACACAGAGTACTTCACTATCAGCCATTGTTTCTGTGAATGTACAAGACAAAAAGGTGCTTGCTATAGCTTAAACCTTTTACACACCAAAACTAGTGACTTAGATTCTACAGTTGATTGCATAGAGCCTGCTGGTAAAACTAGAGTAACCTCACAGCTGCACAAATGAATTCAGATTTTAGCCTTTGTAGACAATATAAGCTAAACCTGTACACATTTTATATCAAAACCAAAAATTCAGCATTTATCTCAGGCCACTGCAATCCTGTGGAATTTTTTCTTTCCTAATAATGATTGATGAAAGCTGCTTTCTTTCTCTTCTTCAACAGCATTCCACAACAAAAAGGGAAAAGAGGAACTGCTAATTATCATTTTCTAAAACTACACAGGTCACAATCACCTCCTAAACAAGAACAACTACAACAAACAATAACAGCAGTGGCAGCAACAACATTAACAAAAAAAACAATAACAACAAAACTACTTTCCTATCTGGATTTTTTAAAAAGTGGGCAAACAACATATAGAAATTGTGTGAGGTTCATGAGTAAGACATTGTAATGGAACGGAAGTCAGCCGACTTGAACACTCTACACACAATATGTATACATTTTTTTCATGAAAAAGAAAGATTCAGATGCCAATATCCTGCCCTGGGCAGAGGACTTAGATCAGCCACAAGTTCAAAGCCAACAACTTTCTAAGACACACAGTACCTTCAAGCCTCACTTCCACCACTGTTTAAAACTCAGTTTCACTAGCTGGGTGGCACGAAAAAAATTCCATCATAACAAAGACCAGTTCTAATGACACCAAAAAAGGTCAGGGAAATAAGTAGTTTCTCAAGTCAGTGAGATGTAGTAGCTCTCAGCAATGGCCATGTGACAGGAAACACATAATGGAGCCCACTCCAAAAATTCCCTTTTCACAGCCCCACACCCTCCATTGAATTACTGCTACTCAGCAAGGTAAGTACCCACTCCCTTCAAAGGTTGTGCTGCAGTTCGAAAATAACCTCCTCACCCCCTCTGTCAGTCTGTCTCTCTTTCTTAAACAACCCCTCTAACCCTCCACAAGTCTGTCTTCGTCTCCCTCTCCCCATCAGTGTCTTGCCTCCATCTCTGTGTCTCTGTATCTCTGTATCTCAGTCCATCTGCCTGCCTGCCTGCCTGCCTGCCTGCCTGCCTGCCTGCCTGCCTGCCCATTCCCACACACTGCTCGCCCTCTTCCATTTTGAGACTGGTGACACAGTCCAATGGCTATTGTGGCAAGGCTGTGTTGAACCTGAATTTCACAGGGGTGGAGGCCAAAGAAAACGTCATACACTTGACAGGTGGAATGAGTCCCTGATATAGGGGAATGCTGACACAACCCATGGGATTCCTTGAATAGAGGACGCCTACAAACAACTCCAATCCACCAAAGGCCGCCTTACCGTGACTCTTGGTCCAATACCAACACAGAATACAAAAAGCTCAGTAGCACTAAGGCTGCACACTAAACATAATGCACATGGACTCTGTTGACGTGAATTCAGTGGAATTATACATGCACAGCAGCACGCAGAAATGCCACCTAAAGTGAATTGGTGACACTGACAAAAGAAACCCTAGGCAAGTAGCAGTACTTCATCTTCTCCACGGAAAGTACACGCACTGCATCAATTAATTCCTGAGCATTTCAGAACCAAATCCAGGGAAAGAATGGTGGGGGGTTGGGGTTGGGAGTGGGGGTTGGGGGTTGGGCGTTGGGGGTTGGGAGTGGAGGTTGGGAGTGGGGATTGGGAGTGGGATTTGGGGGTGGGGGTGGGGTGGAGATGGGGTTTGGGGGAGGGGGTTGGGGGTGGGGGTTGGGGGTGGGGGGTGGGGGGTGGGGGTTGGGGGTTGGGGGTGGTGGGGTTGGGGGTGGGGGTTGGGGGTTGGGGTTGGGGGGTAGTGTGGGGTGGGATGGGGAAACAAGCAAAAGGGTTCCAGTTAAACATGCAAACAATAAAGAAAAGACAAATTCAAACTACAAATCAGAAGAAAGGATGCCAGAGCAGCAATAACACAAGAGATTAAAAAAAAGGGAACACATTGTAACACAAGCTTCAAAATGACAATCACAAACAGAGAACAACTACATCTTGTGGTGCACAGTAATGCAGACCATAGCCAGCCAGTGCATGGTTGGTTATGCATCCCATATAGTATACAGATCAGTCACAGCCACTGCAGCATACCACTCCAATACACACAACCCCAAACTGCATGCTAAGTACGAAGATCTGTCTTACCGTACGTACCCAAAGTTCGTAGTTCCACGATCTTCTAGTTCTCTCCTGAAAACAGAAGATGTCCTAGTGTGATTCAGCCAGAATGGATAAAATAGAATAAAATATTCATATATAAGATAATAAACACAGCACTGACTTGGAGCTGGCTTTACTGACGGTCACACTCGTTGACGAGTTCTCCATCACGTTGGCTATGTAGTTGAACGAGAGAGAGAGACTAAATCAGCAGCCACCTGTGTTTATTATCTTATATATGAATATTTATTCTATTTTATCCATTCTGGCTGAATCACACTAGGACATCTTCTGTTTTCAGGAGAGAACTAGAAGATCGTGGAACTACGAACTTTGGGTACGTACGGTAAGACAGATCTTCGTACTTAGCATGCAGTTTGGGGTTGTGTGTATTGGAGTGGTATGCTGCAGTGGCTGTGACTGATCTGTATACTATATGGGATGCATAACCAACCATGCACTGGCTGGCTATGGTCTGCATTACTGTGCACCACAAGATGTAGTTGTTCTCTGTTTGTGATTGTCATTTTGAAGCTTGTGTTACAATGTGTTCCCTTTTTTTTAATCTCTTGTGTTATTGCTGCTCTGGCATCCTTTCTTCTGATTTGTAGTTTGAATTTGTCTTTTCTTTATTGTTTGCATGTTTAACTGGAACCCTTTTGCTTGTTTCCCCATCCCACCCCACACTACCCCCCAACCCCAACCCCCAACCCCCACCCCCAACCCCAACCACCCCCAACCCCCAACCCCCACCCCCCACCCCCCACCCCCAACCCCCACCCCCAACCCCCTCCCCCAAACCCCATCTCCACCCCACCCCCACCCCCAAATCCCACTCCCAATCCCCACTCCCAACCTCCACTCCCAACCCCCAACGCCCAACCCCCAACCCCCACTCCCAACCCCAACCCCCCACCATTCTTTCCCTGGATTTGGTTCTGAAATGCTCAGGAATTAATTGATGCAGTGCGTGTACTTTCCGTGGAGAAGATGAAGTACTGCTACTTGCCTAGGGTTTCTTTTGTCAGTGTCACCAATTCACTTTAGGTGGCATTTCTGCGTGCTGCTGTGCATGTATAATTCCACTGAATTCACGTCAACAGAGTCCATGTGCATTATGTTTAGTGTGCAGCCTTAGTGCTACTGAGCTTTTTGTATTCTGTGTTGGTATTGGACCAAGAGTCACGGTAAGGCGGCCTTTGGTGGATTGGAGTTGTTTGTAGGCGTCCTCTATTCAAGGAATCCCATGGGTTGTGTCAGCATTCCCCTATATCAGGGACTCATTCCACCTGTCAAGTGTATGACGTTTTCTTTGGCCTCCACCCCTGTGAAATTCAGGTTCAACACAGCCTTGCCACAATAGCCATTGGACTGTGTCACCAGTCTCAAAATGGAAGAGGGCGAGCAGTGTGTGGGAATGGGCAGGCAGGCAGGCAGGCAGGCAGGCAGGCAGGCAGGCAGGCAGGCAGATGGACTGAGATACAGAGATACAGAGACACAGAGATGGAGGCAAGACACTGATGGGGAGAGGGAGACGAAGACAGACTTGTGGAGGGTTAGAGGGGTTGTTTAAGAAAGAGAGACAGACTGACAGAGGGGGTGAGGAGGTTATTTTCGAACTGCAGCACAACCTTTGAAGGGAGTGGGTACTTACCTTGCTGAGTAGCAGTAATTCAATGGAGGGTGTGGGGCTGTGAAAAGGGAATTTTTGGAGTGGGCTCCATTATGTGTTTCCTGTCACATGGCCATTGCTGAGAGCTACTACATCTCACTGACTTGAGAAACTACTTATTTCCCTGACCTTTTTTGGTGTCATTAGAACTGGTCTTTGTTATGATGGAATTTTTTTCGTGCCACCCAGCTAGTGAAACTGAGTTTTAAACAGTGGTGGAAGTGAGGCTTGAAGGTACTGTGTGTCTTAGAAAGTTGTTGGCTTTGAACTTGTGGCTGATCTAAGTCCTCTGCCCAGGGCAGGATATTGGCATCTGAATCTTTCTTTTTCATGAAAAAAATGTATACATATTGTGTGTAGAGTGTTCAAGTCGGCTGACTTCCGTTCCATTACAATGTCTTACTCATGAACCTCACACAATTTCTATATGTTGTTTGCCCACTTTTTAAAAAATCCAGATAGGAAAGTAGTTTTGTTGTTATTGTTTTTTTTGTTAATGTTGTTGCTGCCACTGCTGTTATTGTTTGTTGTAGTTGTTCTTGTTTAGGAGGTGATTGTGACCTGTGTAGTTTTAGAAAATGATAATTAGCAGTTCCTCTTTTCCCTTTTTGTTGTGGAATGCTGTTGAAGAAGAGAAAGAAAGCAGCTTTCATCAATCATTATTAGGAAAGAAAAAATTCCACAGGATTGCAGTGGCCTGAGATAAATGCTGAATTTTTGGTTTTGATATAAAATGTGTACAGGTTTAGCTTATATTGTCTACAAAGGCTAAAATCTGAATTCATTTGTGCAGCTGTGAGGTTACTCTAGTTTTACCAGCAGGCTCTATGCAATCAACTGTAGAATCTAAGTCACTAGTTTTGGTGTGTAAAAGGTTTAAGCTATAGCAAGCACCTTTTTGTCTTGTACATTCACAGAAACAATGGCTGATAGTGAAGTACTCTGTGTGGATATTGTGGGTTAAATTTGAATTTGGTGTTATCTTTTCATTAGTCTGTTAAAGATGTCAGAAACAGTGATTTATAAACTGTTCAATGCACACAGTATAAAAAATTTTTAAATGATTTACTCTGTGTCATAGTTTCAGACATAAAAATTACACCAAGAAAAATCTTTTAGTTTATTTAAACTGTTGAAGCTAAGCAAATATAGGTTTTTCCCGCTGTGGCGAAGTTTGCTTTTAGAATATTTTTTAAAATAACTTTTGCACTGTAATGTTTTCTTGGAGATTCACAATACTTTTGACAGTCTTGCTGTTGAAGTGATGAAGGCTTGCCAAAGTCACAGTCTGAAAGCTCACAGCATTCCCCATTCAGGAGTGTGACCAACAAAATAAAAAAACTGACCCTAATATGGGTGGTTGTTTGAAAGGCCTGATTTTCTTGCCTAATCAACTGGTGCTGTGTGATGTTCAGTGGTGTGCTGTTTCTTGTTGCAGTGAGGACGGCAGGCTGCACAATATGGACGGATCTGGGATGTACAGTGGCCCTGCCTCTTACTTTATAGGGGATGACTTCAGACATGGCAACCCCAACACCTCTTTTGACAGCCACTCCAAGCAGGTAAGGCTTTCACCCTTATGCAGTTTTGGCACTGCCTGCTCTAAGTCATGTCTGGGCCCACCCTAGGTCCTGCCTGGGACAGCTCTAGGTCCTGTCTGGGCCCACCCTAGGTCCTGCCTGGGACTGCCCTAGGTCCTGCCTGGGACAGCTCTAGGTCCTGTCTGGGACTGCCCTAGATCCTGTCTGGGGCTGCCCTAGGTCCTGCCTGGGACTGCCCTAGGTCCTGTCTGGGACTGCCCTAGATCCTGTTTGGGACTGCCCTAGGTCCTGCCTGGGACAGCCCTAGGTCCTGTCTGGGACTGCCCTAGGTCCTGCCTGGGCCAGCCCTAGGTCCTGCCTGGGCCCGCCCTAGGTCCTGCCTGGGACTGCCCTAGGTCCTGTCTGGGACTGCCATAGGTCCTGCCTGGGACAGCTCTAGGTCCTTTCTGGGACTGCCCTAGGTCCTGCCTGGGACTGCCTTAGGTCCTGCCTGGGACTGCCTTAGGTCCTGCCTGGGACAGCTCTAGGTCCTGCCTGGGACTGCCCTAGGTCCTGCCTTGTACAGGCATGCCTGCCCTGTGGTGTGGCCTTCTCTCTCATTGGCCAAACAGAAACTGGTTAATTTGCTTTATCATCTTTCAAGAGATATCTCATATCTGACTTTTCTCTCACACATTGAAATTTCTTTTACTTGCAGTCTGGCCAACTGGCCTCTTCTCATCCATGCTTTCATTTTTTTCTTCTAAAACAGTATCATGTCCCTCTCTCTCACCCTCCTCTGAAAACACTGAGATTTATAGGACATAGAATCAAATGCATTGTATGTTCTTGCCCTTGAGAAAAGTCTTCCTGCATTTCCCTTAGAGAAAACAGTCCTCTTCCTCTGTGTTCTAGGGGTAGCCTTTGCCTCCTCTGAAAAGTCTGGCTGTCCTGCTTCGTTTCAGTGAGATTTAGGTGCTCTTGCTACTGGCTGTTCACTTGATTTCTGGCTCAGCCCGGCACCCGCGGCTCCATGAGTTCGCTGCCGTACCAGGACATGCCCAACGGGGGCCACCCCTATTCCCGTGCCATGGAGGATGCACGCAACTCGCCCCGCCTGAACACCGGCACCCCAACCAGGTTCAATAACTCTCCCTACACTAACCTGCCCTACAACACCCCTCACCAGCGCCTCAGTGTGGAGTCGGGGGGCAGCTACTCTAACCCTGGGATGCAGGACCCCTACGGCCATTATGGCATGCACAGGTAAGCTGTCTTCATATACTGTCAGTCATGGTATCGGCTTGGGCTGTAATGGAGAGAGCAAAATGCAGTATAAAATCACTTATGGGCTTCATCCTAGGCATTGTTCCAAAGTAGAGGAAGGAAAATTTTGCAAGAGGGTTGAAATGGATACGGGGAAATTGATTTACCTTGGTCATTGTGAACAGTCCCCAGTGGTTGAGGAGCGCACAAGGTGCACTTGCAGCTTTTGAATTCGGTGCAAATTTATGATGCGCTGAAAGTTAATTTTTGACTCACATGCGAAGCAAAAGTGAGTCTATGTACTGAGCCGTGTCGTCCGTCCGTCTGGGCGTCCGTCCGTCCGTCCGTCCGTAAAAAACTTAAACGTTGGATTTTTCTCGGAGACTATTAAGTCTATCAACACCAAATGTGGCATGATGGTGTATGATGACAAGGCCTCAAAAAACATACATAGTGACTTGACCTTGCTTCAAGGTCAAGGTCACAGGAGCCATAAATGTGGTCTCAAAAACAGTCATTTTTCACATTTTCCCAATTTTCTCCCACGTTATTGAGAATGGCGACCTTAGCTACAAGTGGTATATATGTCAAAGCAAGCCCTATCTTTTGATACCAGTTTGGTTGACCTTGCTTCAAGGTCAAGGTCACAGGAGCTCTTCAAAGTTGGATTGTATACATATTTTGAAGTGACCTTGACCCTGAACTATGGAAGATAACTGTTTCAAACTTAATAATTATGTGGGGCACATGTTATACTTTCATCATGAGACACATTTGGTCACATATCATCAAGGTCAAGGTCACTTTGACCCTTATGAAATGTGACCAAAATGGGGTAGTGAACCACTAAAATTAACTATATCTCATGGTAGAAAGTGCCAATAAGCACCATTGTGCTTCCTATGTCTTGAATTAACAGCTTTGTGTTGCATGACCTTGGATGACCTTGACCTTGGGTCAAGGTCACATGTATTTTGGTAGGAAAAATGTGTAAAGCATTTCTTTGTGTATGATGTCATTGGTAGGTTTAGTTGTTTGACCTTGACCTTGAAGGTCACCTGAAGGTCAAGGCCATATAAAGGTCAAGGTCAAGCATGTGAGTCGTATGGGCTTTGCCCTTCTTGTTTTACTTTGTGTCTGAAAATATTTTCCATTGAAAGCTTATTATGTGTATGCATTGGCTCAACCTTGTATGCTTTGTTCTTGTACTTTCACTGAAGTAAAGTCTAGTAATGAATGGTTATCTTCTTTTTTAAGTAGCACATGTTGATGAGTGATGACTGAGCTCTATACTAATTGTTGCTATTGAAAATATATTCTTAGCATCAGCTGTTGCTCTGAATAACACAAGTCTTCTCATATTACATTCAATGTTTCAGCAACTCTACTGATGAAACTCATGTATACTTCTCTAGCATGTGCATAATCAGTCTGTAAATATAAAGTGTTGTTGTGTATTAACTTCTATTTATTGTGTTTGATCCCTTTCTTTTCAGCATGAACATGCACCCAGATAACACACATTGACGATGTAACAGTGTCGCCCTCCATTGGTTATAGGGTTGAAGGGGGAAGGTTTTGCAGTACTGTCCGTACATGTAGTTTGCATGGCATGGGCCAAGAACTAAAAGACATTTTTTTGGTCAGCCTTTGAAATTTTGATAAGAAAAGTAAAGTACTCTACTACTTTAATTTCATTTCCAACCCATGTATTTCTCAAGAGAAATTCTGTTCATTTTTGGAAAAAAAAAATTTTCCTTTACATTGCAACATACAAATTTTGTGAACTGTAAGAAGCATTTTGTGATAAATGTATTACCTTATTTGAAATGCTGAAATACTGTCTTTGATTTGGTACAAGGACCAGTTTCTTAGGCTGACATTTCTAATACATATCACTCATTGGAATGGGGAGATAAAGTGGGAAAAGCGATTTTGGTTCACCCTACTAACTGTCTGTTGGACCAGCTAACCCATACATGTGGCATGACAGAACATGGAGCAAAGCATTTGATCCTATGAAACATTTCCAATCATTTCCAAACCAATGAGTAGTGGGTGGTGAGTTTTCTGTCACATCAGACTTGTTGCGGATGTGTGGTCAGGCGGGCAGAGCTCCTCATTAACCCTTTGTTGGCTTCCACTGTGCCTCCACAGCTATGGGCCTGTGTGCATTCCTACTGGCATGCACCCAGCTTTGAATTTTGACTGGCATGAGTGTTAGTCATTGCACTGATGGGGTTAAGTTCGGCACAGAATGATGGACACATCTCCTGGCATTTCTCCTAATCCTTACATAATATTTTACCTGCAGGTGAAATGGACATCTGTAAATGAACACAGTGAACGTGTTGCAAAAGTGCAATGTTAGCATACTTGTCAGTCAAAAAAAAAGTATTTGCTTCTCAAGTTCACTTGAAGAGAGGAATTTGTTAATGATTGAAAGTTATTACTCCTCTGATTCAGTAGTATTTTTCTAATATGTTTCCATGTGAAATAGTTTTTTCATGTTGAAATTAGTCGACAACTTAGCAATCATCTATCTTGACTTCATTTGCTGATGGATGCAAGTTATTACATCACTGTTGCTTTTTACTTCTGAATTCATTAAAGATTCATCTAGGGCAGTTTAGCATGAAAACTCAGATTGCTGTAAGGAAGAATTTATGTATTTATTTTTAAAAACCACATTTGCTTAAGCTGAAATTAACTTTGATAATTAGCCTTTTCTTTAAAAAGTTATTTGGGAGTTGGGGGGGAAAATGGCACACCTCATCCATGCTTATCAGCCACTGTTTTCAGTATGATGTCCAATGCTAGTGAATTTTTTACTCTCATGAATGCAAAACAGAGTAGTGATTGCATGCTTTGTTTGATTGATTGAGTTGCAACCTAAGTAGCTTTGCCTGAAAAATCCTCGTGGAAGGAAATATAATTGACGACTTTTGTGGAAACGTCTACTTTGAAAATTTCAATTTTACTCAATCATAACATGATAAAGTGGTTACCTTCATTGGCCATGTGTGGCCTGGTGTGTATCTGCTGTAAGGAGTGGCCTTGTAGAAAGTAAAGCTAAAGAAGATTTTCATGTTGGCTCTGCCCAAGATCTTTGTCAGCTCAGCAGAGTAAAATTTGCTGCAACAACACCCTAGTATTAGTTGACTTGGGCTATTTGAACCTGCCATTTAGAAATGGTGAGTTCAAATGGACAAAAAGTTCAAACTCTTTTCAGTTATTATTAGGTTAAAGAGCAAAGAAAAACGTATATGCCAGTACTTGTAGATAATGCTCAGTTTTAATCTCAAGTTGACTGAATGAAGGCCAAGCGAGGTGTGCCGTAAGTGTGGCTTATTTTGGTGCTGCTGTGGCTGCTAGTCAACGGTAGTTGTGCCGTGAAATGGCATGGAATAAGCTGTAGACATGCTCAGTGATGTGTGTGCAAACTTTCTGTCTGGCTTGTTCTTTAAAAATGTTTTGCTTTGATTATGTTTCTTTTTTCTTCTTTTTCTACCTAACAAATTCTTTTGAGTGCCATGTGTATGCAACAAATAGACAGAATCCTAGATATTGAAGAACCTCAAAAAACTGTCTAATTTGTGAAGTTTCCTGCCATTGATATAGACCATTTTATAAAGAAAATAAAATGGCTAATCCCCTTAAAATGCGTGAATGTATGTGTCTGAGTTTTGAGATGCATGCATAATCTACTTGCTCAGCTTTGACTGCTGAAGTTTGCTTGAAATACAGCAGTGTGTTTTGTTTGCTAGTGCTGTATGAGTGCAGGTGCAGTACTTGTCATGGAACAAATGTGTTTTTCCTTTTTCATTTGATGCTGTATTTTATTGTTTACTTTTGCTTTTTCTTCGTTGTGATTCTTTTTTAAGTTATAATTGTGCATGTACATTCAAACATCAATGAAATGTTGTTGCTGACTAGTGTTTGTGAATTTCAGAGATGATGAGTACCCTGGCACACAGAGCAGTTATCCAGCTCCTGTAGACCACAACAGTCCACGATATGGGGAAGAACCTCCCTACAGTGACCACCACTACCCCCATGACAGCTCGCTGGACTACCGAGCTTCCCCAAGCGGTCATCTACCTCACGATGACTACTCTCATGACCGCTCATATGGGGACTATGCAGACCATCCTGCTGCAGGAGCTCGGGTGGACCATTATCCCGGTGACGAGCACTACCATGATGATTCCTTCCGTGGACCGGTAGCGGAGAACCCACAGATGTATGGGCGCAGTGAAATAGAGAACCCAGGGTACCGACAGAGCTACCAGGATCCAGTGAATTACGACCACTATGGCAGTCAGCCAGCTGACCTTTCCAGAGATGCAGATGGCTCGCGGTACCAGGATGAAGATCCCTACAGGGGCAGCCGCAGTCACCTGCCTGAAGATACCTACAACCGCAACCCACATGATGACTCCTATGCTCGGGACCCCAGAGAGGATCCCTACAGCCATAATTCTCGCGATGATTCCTACGCCAGGGAACCACATGAGGACCCCTACAGCCGGGACCCGAGGGCCGACCCCTATGCAGACCACTCGAGGGAGGACCCCTACAGCCGAGAGCACCCTGAAGATCCCATGCGCAGGCATGAGGGGCTGCCTGCCCTGCAGAGTGACCCCTTTGCCAATGACCCTTTCCGAGAACAGCCCCGAGACCGCATTGAAGAGGACCCGTATTACCGAGGGCAGTCTCCCGGTGTTGATCCTGGCCACTATGGTAAGCATTCATAAAGTGCTTTGAGAAAAAAGATTCTTAGAAATAAAGATAAAAAGTATTAGATGAAGATAAAAATACTAATGAAAAGTAAAAAGAGCAGTAAAGACAAAACAGCTTTGAACATTAGGATTATAATATTTGGAGAGGATTTACAGTGTAGACCCATAGTTATTACTTCTGACTATACAATTCCTAATGCAATGAGGGGTAACAAGATTTTATGGTGAGTACTGTTGAAATTGTCACTGTTGACTGGCTTCACATTGGGGCTGCGTGCGAAGTGGTTAGCATGTTTGACCAGCAGTCCCTAGCAGTAGTGCATGCAGTGTTTGAAGCTGCCTGGAACCAGAGTTGCATTACTAAGCAAGATGCTCAACTCATATTGCTTTTCCCCACCCAGGAGTAAAACAGGATATCTCTGAGGGCATGGATGGTACACTGTAGTATGATTAACCCATGCATGCATCTGTGAGCAAGCATTGGGTTGCAGTACACTCCAGGGAGTGAAGTGAATGCTGGTACCTGATTGTGTACATCTGATCAGTTACTCATCTGGCGCCAGTGAAAGATTGATCAAGCCACCCAGTGGACAAGGAGTAAAGTGTAAAGTGGTATGAGACCCAGACATGGGTGATGTCACTACATAAAAGCACCCCTTTACCCCTGCATTGCAGGCCCTAATGGACCCTATGAGGAGGGGGAGCCCTATGGGGGCAAGCCCTACGACAGCCATGATGGCCCTGACCCCTACAACCCTGCAGCCCCTCCCTACGACGACTACAACAAGCAGCCCCCCTACAGCTCCAGGGAGGACATGCAGGGTCGGGGTCCTCCACCTAATGACTACCACTCCGATGGCAGACGGACGCCTTCCATCAACGGTCGACAGTGTGAGTTGTCCTCTTTGCAAACACTGTCCACTCTGCAAGCACTGTCCTCTTTGCAAACACTGTCCACTCTGCAAACACTGTCCACTCTGCAAACACTGTCCACTCTGCAAACACTGTCCACTTTGCAAACACTGTCCACTTTGCAAACACTGTCCACTTTGCAAACACTGTCCACTTTGCAAACACTGTCCACTCTCCACTTTGCAAACACTGTCCACTTTGCAAACACTGTCCACTCTGCACTTTCCAAACACTGTCCACTTTGCAAACACTGTCTTGTCAGCTGTAGAGATGCACCTCATGGTGTGGTAGAGTCAGGCTTCAGAATTTTCAAAAGAATGTGAATGAAATGACAGTTGTGCAACTTTTGTGTTTAGAGCCCATCAAAGTTGAAGAACTGAGTAGATGAGAAAGTTGCAGTTGTGATTGTGAGTTGGAGGACAGCAGGCAGATGTACATCAAATTTTGCCATTTGCCTACTTGATCGTGGATGCTAGTTTCTCTCATTCCACCTCAGCCTGCTTTGGCTGCCAGTTGTCAGAATAAATGTTGAGGAAAGCTGAATGGTTGTAAACTTCAGCAGAGAAGGTGGAAATGTCCTCCCAACACAGATGCAAATGTACTGTGTTGCATGTGTGTAATCGCCCTAGATTGCACCATGACCGGTCATCCTGGTGATGCATCCTTCCCTTTTTGTGGCAGCATCTTTACAATATCAGGCCCTTGTTAAGTGCTGGAAAATCTCATGTCACCATGGAAGCTTTGAGCTGTTTGGGGGGGGGGGGGGGGGCTTTCTAATTAACCTAGTCAAAGACTTCTTTCACACTTGTATCAAGCAGTTGTATTTGGGAAGATCCCATAATGTCATTTTAGCTGCCCACTGAGCCATGTAATGAAAGCTAGACTGTCACAAATTGTTCCCCCATGCGCCCACAAGTGCACTAGGAGGATGAGCAAGGATGTGTGAATGTGTGAATGTGCTACAAGTGTAACATGTTAGCATAAGAGAGAGTCCACCAATCAGTGAGAGTCCTCTGGATTCAGGTTCCAAGAGTGAAGTTTAGTAAAGCTGAGGGTGAGGGCAGGTAAATTGTCACTGACCAAGAAGGTTGATTTTTGCCTGCTACAAAGTGACAAGTGATGAAATTAAGCTATTCACAACTCACAACTGAATGTCACCTCAAGTGTCTTGGTACACAACTAGGAGAACCCCATATCTGTGGACAATACAATGGAGACGGTTGTAACACAGTCCACTCGTTTGGAACTCCTAGTACTTCAGGTTGTGTGTACATGTGTTTTGTGTGGTTGCAGCATTCCGCTGGAGGAACCCAGACTTGCAGGAGGTGATTGACTACTTGAACAACCCTGACAATGAAATCAAGGCGCACGCAGCAGCATACCTCCAGCACCTGTGCTTCATGGACGACGACATGAAAGCCAAGACCAGGTCAGTGAGTTCAATGGTCTAACGGTTGTTCCAGTGGCAAGCTTCATCTCTCCAGTTTGTGACTTTTCTCTTTGTCAGATAATCTGCCTTGCTCCAAGATGATGAGCAGTGATTGAACTCTGAGCCTGGTATCCCTAATGAAATTATATTCATTTGTCATGATTTTTCTCATTTAGTGTATCTCTTAGATGGAGAGATAAAAGAAAGCCAGTTTGCTTACCTCAGAGCCCAAGATATACTTTGATTTTCCTAGATCTGGTAATTTATTGTGTGTTTGTTAAAAGACAGTACAGAGGGTTTTGTATGTGTGTCTGGAGCTGGCTGTGGCAGGACAGACACACAGTGGAAACTGCAACTTAAATGCTCTTTATATAGGTTGTAGATGCCTGCACCACATAGAACCTTGACCGTGGAATCATGTGCTGTTGCAGGGGTCTGGGTGGCATTTCCCCTCTGGTCCAACTGCTGAACAATGAGTACCCTGAAGTCCACAGAAACGCTTGTGGTGCCCTGCAGAATCTGTCCTATGGCAAGAACAATGACGACAACAAGGTAAGTAGAAGTGCCTTTGGAGAATGCAGTAGCAGTGAAGATTTCCTTGTAGGAAGTTGAGGTGATAGTAGCACCTATTGCAGGTAAGAGTGACCCTGAAATTGTGATTAGAAAGCATGGTTGGATCTGAATAATCTGACCCTGTCCTGATGTCCCCCAGTAGCCTCTTTGGCTGCAAGGGACTGCCACCGGCTGAGCTACTGGAGCAAACCCTGAAAGCCCAGCAGCCAGGGGTTCCATTTAATGAGGGGGCATTTAGTAGCTCCTCTTTGTGTGTGTGTGTGTGTGTGTGTGTGTGTGTGTTTTCTTTCTTGATATTCTGACTATTTTCTAATCTGCTACCAATATCTTCTTGTCTTCTTCCCTATGAATGTGTTAATCCGTTGGGAGCTATTTAAGCTTCCTTCCTAGAACCTGTGTTCTTCATTCTTCGGATCCCAGTGGTAGAAGACCCATCTTGGCAACATCTAAAATGTACTTAGTTCTATTTATCGTTCTATATACCACTTAAGACCATCAGCAGAAAAAGTTCTGAGAGTATGCTTCAATCAAACCTAGTAGTCATGAGCCGTGTTGGTGATTTGTCTGACCAAAAAGTTCGTGACCACAAATGCAAAGGATGGGAGACAACTCATGCAACCTGATGATCCACTCATAAACTGGATATAAAGCGTTGTGTAGAGCACAATTTTTCAACTACCAAATACTTATGCACTGCATTCTAGGTAATGCTTAAGAACAGCTTTAGCCTCAGGTATGTTACTGTATTTATTGAGGTGGATTTGTCTATAAGGAAGAAATTTTGATGACTTTGTTGCAGAAATGACATTGTGGTAGGTTTCACTGATGCCCTTTTGTTTTCAGAAAGCGATAAAAAATGAAAATGGCATTCCCGAGCTGATTCGCTTGTTGAGGAAGACAAATGATGAGGATGTCAAGGAGAGTGTCTCGGGAATTCTGTGGAATCTTTCTTCTTGTGAGGTAAGAATGTCTTTCGGGTTTGTCTGCTTCTTGCCATAGACTCAACTTTTTTCCTCTGTGCGTGTGTGTGTGGGTGTGTGTGTGTGTGTGTGTGTCTATGTGTGTGTTTGTGTCTCTGTGTGTGTGTGTGTGTGTGTATGTGTTTATTAATTCATTTATAAATGATGATTGTATAATAATTTTCTTTCCATCTTTTTCAATCATCCCTGTGGGAAAATGCATGAAAACTCGAATCTTGGATGTAACCAGAAAAGCAAAACTCCCAGGCATTGTTGATCACTGGTGTGTTTTTACTGCAGGCTACACATGTTTTTCATCTGTTGTTGTGGTTGTTGTTGTGGTTGTGGTTGTTTATGATGATGATCCTAGCTGTGATGATCACTCATAGACGTGCAACTGGCATTTCTGCAGGACCTGAAGAAGCCCATCATTGATGACGGACTGACCGTGCTAGTGTCAGTGGTCATTGTGCCTCATTCTGGCTATGACCGCATCAGCTCCTCCCCCTACAGGGACACGGAGCCCTGGACCACCGTCTTCAGAAACGCCACCGGCATTCTCAGGTGGGGTGCCTGGCCTTGGCACAGCCATGTATGACCTTTTCTCAGGTGGCCCCTTCTCTCTTCCATTCACTTCCTGTAGATTTGGTACTTACGGAACAATGAAAAAACTTATTTGCAGTGTCCCTTTTTTCCCCCTCTCCAATTCTGCCTAGAGAAACATGTTAGGCATGTACATGTATGTAAAGGTAGGTGCATGCTTAGTGATGTAATAAATGCCCTATATTGATCCTTACTCTGGTAGTTTAAATAATCACCCTATATAATTCCTTACTCTGGTAGTTGTTGTGAATGCTATGATGTTTAGAGTGGGCCAAGCCAGCTAGTTTTGCTCTTTGACAATTACAATAGAATTCGGGTTTTTTTAATGACGTGTTCTTTGTTCACATTTACTTGTTGTACATGCTTAGCTGCATTTGGATGTATACTTCAAAGGATATATGCCAAAGAAAAGGAAGGGTGTGATGTCCTTGAAATGTGGAGGAATCTTTTTTAAGGGGAGACATGGGTAAGGGAGACAATTTTTTAACTGCAATGAGTTTTAAAACTTTCATGCATGGCAATTCAAAGATATACATGAAAATAAGTGAAAACCACTTTTGCTCAATGGAAAAAAGTAGGTCATCTGTTAATTATTTTAATAACACGTAATTTTCTATCTTTTTCCAAAATGTACAGCTCAGAATCTATATACAGCAAAAATAAAATTTTGGTTTCTTTAGATTTGTAATTTCAATATCTAAAACTTGTCACATCCTTTTGGGAAAATTCCAAATACTTTTGAAAAGGATACTTACTTAGTTTATTTACTCAAAAGAATCTCCAATTTTAGAACTTGTTTAGTGTATAGCTGCTGACCTAGGGGCTCATTTCACAAACCCATGTGACAAAATGTTGCTACATGCATAAAGAACACACCCTGAAAATTACAGATCTCTACGATGCTCTGAATATTTTCTGCATAATTTCTAGTTCACAAGAAGTAGTTTTCGAGAAAACGTGAAAAAAGAAACCTTGGGAAAACTTGCTTTTTCCATCTTCTATGTATTTCCAATAGTGCCGGCAAAAATTCTCAAAGGGGTTAGGTTCTTTCTTCGCATGTTTACATGTTTTCTAGCATGTTTTACATAGAGAGACTATTGGAATTACATTGCAGAGGGTTGAAACAACTCAAAAATGCTCATAAGTCAAAATCACCAAAAGTTGACATTTTGACTGTTTTTATAATGGTTTCTCCCCTAAAGCAGCTGTGACATCTGAAACAGTCGCAGTTGTGACACCTAAGTAGTTATCAGCAATCTGTACTCCCAGCAAGAATATGGGAACAGAATCAATGGGTGGAAGAAAGTTTACTTTTATTTTACAAACATACCAAATGTATATATTGTCACTTCCTTTGCATCTCAGCCTATTCGTAACCCACCTCACAGCTCGATTTAGTTGAGTAACTATTTATTCCTTTTAGCAAAATGTCCACTTATCTCGATTACATGTCCATACATCGAAAAAAAATCCTCCTGCAGCCATTATTCATTTGTGCTTCACCCATCAGTTACTTATTCAGATAATATATTCTATTTCATTCATTTGTTTATTCATCCATCCATCCATTCATTTCCTTATCTGTGGTCTCTGCCATCAGAAATGTGAGCTCTGCTGGCTACGATGCCCGCAAGAAGCTCCGTGAGTGTAGGAACCTGGCCAATGCCCTCATCCACACACTGAAAGTGGCAGCAGAGGGACAGGACATAGACAACAAGCCTGTGGAGAATGTGGTCTGTGTCCTGCGCAATCTCTCCTACCGCATCCAGGAGGTGGAGGACCCCAACTTCTACAAGACGCGCGTGCCGCCACCCACCACTCACCCTGAGAAGGGTCAGTACTGGTCAGGCTTTAGACTTAACCTTTAGAGCGCCGCAGTCGACTTGAGTCGACACAGCGTACATTCTCCAGACGTCCGCCGTCGACACAGGTCGACAAGCGATAGTGACGTGCTCTGTTGACTTGCCTAACGCTGCCTTCGAGTCGCACTGTTCTAAAAATATCACAGTCATGTGCAGGGATCACGTGGCCACGAGATCCGCCATTTTGTCGATAGAGAAAACCTGCCGAGAATTTTCTGCAATTTTTCTGCTAAGTTGCGTCTAAGTGGTTTGTGAACCGGACTTTTTTCTTCGCCAATATGGCGACTGACGAAGAAATTGAAGCCCTTGTGGAGTTTTTTTTAAATTCTGACTCAGAATATGAATTCGAAGGCTTTAACGACGTTGATGTGGTGGGAGATATATCATAGAGAGCGAGCACGTGCTTCGAGTTCGACCGATCGATGTGTTGTGGTCTGTAGATCGACAGGAGGAGCGGAAGCTTGATTCAGATGAAAATTACTCGGCTGACTTCCCTAGCGTAAGTAATTGTAGGATTTTTTGTTTTGTTTTACACTAAAACATTTTCAGATGTATTTCCAAGTAATCAAAAGCTGTTGTATTCTTGAATCAATAGACTATTATAGAGCAGTGTAGGAAAACACAGTGCTTCGACCGATGTCAGTCGTGGTCTGTAGATCGAGACTGAGAGGAGCGGGAGCTTGATTCAGATGAAAATGACTCGGCTGACTTCCCTAGCGTAAGTAATTGTAGGATTTTTTGTTTTGTTTTAGTTTTACCCTAAAACATTTTCAGATGTATCTCCATTACTTGGAGACTCTAATTCTCTATCTATGCACTTTTGCATTTTCATCAAAAGCTGTTGTATTCTTGAATACATAGAGCAGTGTAGGAAAACACAGTGAATTTGTTTGTTTTTTTGTTGTTGTCTGTGTTCCAATATTTTTAGCAGCTGAAAAAAACATTCTATGGCATTTTCATTAATTGCACCGTGTAGGCCATCCATTTTTCTACTCACCCTCCAAAAATCTACTTCAAAGCTTGAATAGGTAATAAATGATGATTTTTTAAGTAAACGTGGGGCAAAATAATTTGTGGTTCTGGGGTAAAGCAATGACAAAAATTAGCGGCGCTCTAAAGGTTAATGACAGCTGCAGTAGCTGCCTTCTAGCATTGTGTGAATTTGCATGGAGTTACAGTGGTGCACTTCCAAACTGATCACTTTAGGATAAGATTATAGCAGTGAATCAAATTTGTAAAACATGGATTATGTTGCAAACTGAAGAGCGTTTTTATTTGTATTTTCCATTGAATGTTATGGAAAGTTAGCAATCATATCTTGCTATGGGCAGGATGTGAAAGAAAGAAATGAAAATGCATTGAAAGTATCTTCAGTTGATTCTGTTGTAACTGAGTAGCAGTGATGTCAGCTCTGTGTATTTACACTTTCCATCGGGGACACTTTTTCCACAGTTCTGGAAGAACCATGAGACAATTGCAAGCCATGTTGGCAGAAGGCATCAGGGCACGGATGAAAACACATTGCATCAAAGCATCTCTTTGCTCATTTGCTTGAGACTTATTGTGTGTATATTGTGTGTCTACCTGCATCAGTGTATGAATGCGTGTATGCATGTGCAAACGTTGGTATCAGAATGCATTTGCATCAGTGCGCATGTGTATGTGCGTGAGTAGATATTGGTGTGTGTGTGCTTAGATGTGTGTGTGTGTGTGTGTGTGTGTGTGTGTGTGTGTGTGTGTGTGTGTGTGTGTGTGTGTGTGTGTGTGTGTGTGTGTGTGTGTGTGTGTGTGTGTGTGCATAGATGTGTGTGTGTGAGGGTGTGTGTGTGTGGGTGTGTGTAGATGTGTATGTGTATGTGCATAGATGTGTGTGCGTGTGTGTGTGTGTGTATAGGTGTGTGTTTGTGTATAGGTGTGAGTGTGTGTGTGTGTGTGTTTGTGTGTGTGCATAGATGTGTGTGTGTATGTACATGTGCATAGATGTGTGTACCTATGTCAGTGTGATAACACATGGCATGTTTGCACTGCAGGCGAATCCTCTGGCTGCTTTGGGGGTGGAGGCAACAAGAAGAAGGGAGCGCAGGGCAAGGGAGAAGATGCCAAAGTCATGTAAGTCTGGTGCCTGCCACTCCTTCCTCTTTCTCTCTCAGTTTCCCTACCCATACACTTTCTTCCGTCATCCTTTCTCTCTCAGTTTCCCTACCCATACACTCTCTTCCGTCCTCCTTTCTCTCTCAGTTTCCCTACCCATACACTCTCTTCCGTCATCCTTTCTCTCTCAGTTTCCCTACCCATACACTCTCTTCCGTCATCCTTTCTCTCTCAGTTTCCCTACCCATACACTCTCTTCCGTCATCCTTTCTCTCTCAGTTTCCCTACCCATACACTCTCTTCCGTCATCCTTTCTCTCTCAGTTTCCCTACCCATACACTCTCTTCCGTCATCCTTTCTCTCTCAGTTTCCCTACCCATACACTCTCTTCCGTCATCCTTTCTCTCTCAGTTTCCCTACCCATACACTCTCTTCCGTCATCCTTTCTCTCTCAGTTTCCCTACCCATACACTCTCTTCTGTCATCCTTTCTCTCTCAGTTTCCCTACCCATACACTCTCTTCTGTCATCCTTTCTCTCTCAGTTTCCCTACCCATACACTCTCTTCCGTCATCCTTTCTTACTTGCAGCCTTACTTCTGCTCCTCTTGCTCATCCTTTGTTTTCTATCCTCACTCAAAGTTTATCTTCCTTACCCTTTCTCGCTCAATGGCTTGAGTAAGAATACATCCATCATCTCTTCCTGCATGTTTCATGAGAGACCAATAACTTGGGAATTCTAGGCTTGATGTGCCGTTATTCTAACCAGCTCTAGTGGTTTTCATGATCCATTGCTCTAAGTAGCCACAAAGGCTGCTAGGCTGTAAACTTATTAATTCATTCCCTCCATTTTACTCCTCCCTGCCTCTATTTCTTCCTCCCCTCTCACTCACCACCACTTGTAGTTGTGATTAGATTAGTAGATTGATACAATATTGTACCTGGCGTGGGTCATACCTAGGTTCACTATTGTGTTTGATTCTTGAATTCTTCAACCAGAAAAACTTTCTATTTTGTAGAGAAGAAAAAAAGCTTGTGCACCGCATGAATAATGTTGAGTTAAAAAAATTTCCTCCTATTTTCGATTTAGTCGTGGATTTTTTTCCAATGCCCTTTCACACCTGTTCTCTGTGATGTAATGCCAACAGACAAGCACCCAAGCTGCCACCCACTGCTTCGGAGTACAAGGGACTGTGGGGAGGGGAAATCATCCGCCTGTACTCAGTGCTGCTCAAGCAATGCTCCAACCCCGTGACCCTGGAGGCCTGCGCTGGCGCCATCCAGAACCTGACTGCGTGCTACTGGCAGGTGTGTTGTCTGTCCTCTGTACTTGGGGATACCCTGACCTTTGCTCTGACAACTCCCACTGTCTGTCCTCTGTACTTGGGGATGCCCTGACCTTTGCTCTGACAACTCCCACTGTCTGTACTTGGGGATACCCTGACCTTTGCTCTGACAACTCCCACTGTCTGTCCTCTGTACTTGTGGATGCCCTGACCTTTGCTCTGACAACTCCCACTCTCTGTCCTCCCTACTTGAGGATACCCTGACCTTTGCCCTGACAACTCCCTCTACAGGATGAAGATCAACCCGTACTATGGTGTCATGCTTGGGGTTGTTGGGCCATCAGCTCTGCTAAAACCACCCCCAATTTTCTAGGATGATACACCCATCCTTTTCTATGGTATTAACCCTACTGTGAAAAACCAAATGATAATAATTATGACATTAGTGATGATGATGATGATGATGATGATGATGACGATGATGATGATGATGATGATGATGATGATGATGAAACACACACCAGTAATACTCCCAAGTGAAGAAAGATCACATCCATGTCCTTGTTTTTGAGAAATTATAATGCCAATTTTTTTTCCTAAAGCAAAACTAGAAGGTGCATGAACTTGTTGCATATGCCAGGACTACCATAGGTAGAGTTAGGTCTGTGGGCATGGTTCTAGAGCTTTTAAAATTTGATATGATTAATTAATTTAGTTTAATTGATTTTTAATCAGTTTGATTTGAACTTAATTTCAATGAATTTTGTCATCTGTATTGAATGACTTTTTACAGTAATCTATTCTTCCATGGATCCAAAAAAGAGAAGGAAAAATCCTTCAAAAATGGTCCTTCGATTCTCTAGGGATTATGTGCAGTTAACATTCTTGTTTTCACTGTACTATCCCCCTAGGGTTTCACTGTAATATCCCCCCTAGGGTTTCACTGTAATATCCCCCCTAGGGTTTCACTGTAATATCCCCCCTAGGGTTTCACTGTAATATCCCCCCTAGGGTTTCACTGTAATATCCCCCCTAGGGTTTCACTGTAATATCCCCCATAGGGTTTTACTGTAATATCCCCCCTAGGGTTTCACTGTAATATCCCCCCTAGGGTTTCACTGTAGTACCCCCCCTAGGGTTTCACTGTAATATCCCCCCTAGGGTTTCACTGTAATATCCCCCCTAGGGTTTCACTGTAATATCCCCCCTAGGGTTTCAATGTAGTACCCCCCCCTAGGGTTTCACTGTAGTACCCCCCCTAGGGTTTCACTGTAATATCCCCCCTAGGGGTGAGGGTAAGAATAGACCCCCGGCATGACCCTGCAGAGTTTATGAAAGGTAAATAACTGGGGATATTGAGACTTTCTTTAACTTTAACCAACTGTAGTGATTGTCATGGTCAATGGCCATATGTAGCCTTCAAAGGTTGCTAGATGTAAAACCTCATTCATTCACTCATTCATTTACCATTATAGCCATTACGGCAGTTGCAATCACTTGTGCATTTCCCCACAGCCTGCTGTGGACAACCGCGCCATGGTTCGGAAGGAAAAGGGCCTGCCCAACCTTGTGGACTTGATGACCTTCAACAACAACCGTGTGGTGTGTGCTGCCGCCACTGCACTGCGCAACCTTTCCCTGGACGACAGGAACCGGGAGCTTGTTGGTCAGTTCCTTCCCTGCTAAGCATGGCATCCACTTCCCAGTTATTCTTTGAGCTGCCCTTCCACCTTGCTCACTGCTGACCCATGGCATCTGTTTTCAATGCTTTGTTAACCCTTTGGTGTTCGAATAGTAAAACTAAGGCTGCGAGAATTCAGAGGTGCTTGCTGCAAATGCAGCTGTCAGGAGACAAATGCATCCCTTTCCACTCCCTCTGGGGAAATCAGCATCTGAAAATGGTTATAATGATCTCAAACTGTCAAGTCATGGAAATGTTAAATTTCAGCATCAGCCAAAGTTTTTTTCCATTGTCCTTAAAGGTATGCTATGTTTCTCACCGTTGAAAGTCTTTGATATTTTTCCTCCCGTCTTTAAATGCATTCAGTTTACTCAGATTCAATTGCAGCCTCTAGCCGTGGAAAACAATAGTAAAATTTCACAGAATGGAGCGAGAAAATATCAATAAATATGTCCAAGAGTCATGAAAAAGTTGTGAAATTTGTATCTTGGAAGACTGCAGGAACCGTGGTTGAGGGTGGAGATGCTGTGAGTTTCCACATCTGTTGTCCATGTCTGCAGGCAAGTACGCCATGGTGCCACTCATCAGCAAGCTGCCAGACCCTGCCCGGCCCCAAGAGCACCCCACGCCTGACGACACGCTGTGCGCTGTGCTTGCCACGCTGTATGAAGTGGTCAAGAGCAACGTAGATTTTGCTGGGTGAGTGGGTCACCTAGAGCCATGATGATGGTGGTGGGTGTCTTGGTTACTGATCTTGGCTGAGGGCCATCCATGACTGAAGCAGCCATAGTGATCTGACAGCTGGTCGTGGTGGCAATTATACTTATTGTGGCTACCTCCTGTGGGTTGAGGGTAAAAATAGACCACCACATTTCATTTCTGGCATGTGATTCAGAAAAGGTAAATAGGTGGGGAAATCAAGGCTTGACTGGTTCATATTGTAACAAGTTCTAGTGATTTTGAAGTCCACAGACTTGAATTGCCTACTCAGGCTGATAGGCAGTAAAATTCGTTCATTATTTTTTTGACTCACATGCGAAGCAAAAGTGATTCTATGTACTCAGCCGTGTCGTCCGTCCGTTCGTCCGGGCGTAAAAAACTTAAACGTTGGATTTTTCTCGGAGACTATTAAGTCTATCAACACCAAATGTGGCATGATGGTGTATGATGACAAGGCCTCAAAAAACATACATAGTGACTTGACCTTGCTTCAAGGTCAAGGTCACAGGAGCCATAAATGTGGTCTCAAAAACAGTCATTTTTCACATTTTCCCAATTTTCTCCCACGTTATTGAGAATGGCGACCTTAGCTACAAGTGGTATATAGGTCAAAGCAAGCCCTATCTTTTGATACCAGTTTGGTTGACCTTGCTTCAAGGTCAAGGTCACAGGAGCTCTTCAAAGTTGGATTGTATACATATTTTGAAGTGACCTTGACCCTGAACTATGGAAGATAACTGTTTCAAACGTAATAATTATGTGGGGCACATGTTATACTTTCATCATGAGACACATTTGTTCACATATCATCAAGGTCAAGGTCACTTTGACCCTTATGAAATGTGACCAAAATGGGGTAGTGAACCACTAAAAGTGACTATATCTCATGGTAGGAAGTGCCAATAAGCACCATTGTGCTTCCTATGTCTTGAATTAACAGCTTTGTGTTGCATGACCTTGGATGACCTTGACCTTGGGTCAAGGTCACATGTATTTTGGTAGGAAAAATGTGTAAAGCATTTCTTTGTGTATGATGTCATTGGTAGGTTTAGTTGTTTGACCTTGACCTTGAAGGTCACCTGAAGGTCAAGTTCATATAAAGGTCAAGGTCAAGCATGTGAGTCGTATGGGCTTTGCCCTTCTTGTTCATTCTTCTTGTGGCTTCATTGCCATGGTGACTGTGTAGGGTGTGTTGATTCTTTCAGGTTCACCCCCTATTGAAAAGTTTTGGGTTTGGTTAATTTCAGAGTTGAACCATTTTTGCATTGCTGTATCTAGGATGCTGTTTTGTTTTTTCCGTGCAAATGAAATTAGACAAATTTGACCATTTTAACTATCTATCTGACACAGCAGAAAGGAATTAAGTTTGTCAATAGGAAATTGTGTGTGTTGATGTGGTCTCATTCAGTGATGTCATATTTTACTAAAATGCTCATGAGTCAAAGGTTTAGTTCTCCTGGAGTAGGGCAGTGGGCTGAGTGAGGTCTTTGTGCCCACAGGACCTTGTTGACTGAGAAGGGACTGCCGCGCCTCATTGCCATCAACCGATCTGAGGGACGCTACATGCAGAGGACCATCAAGTATGCACACTCGGTAGGTAACGCACCAGCTGTCTTGTGGTTGACATAGTAGAATGATCTCATAGCTTCCTGAGGATGCCTGTGTTAGGCATCTGCTCTGATGGCTGGTTTCATGTACATGTATGGGATCCTACTAGTTACCAAAATGTTCATGCAAAAAGCAAGTTATTTCAAATTGATTATTTAAAAGGCATTATCCAAACCAAGATGATTGCCAATGGACTGTAATTTAAAGATGAATACAAATGGAGACCATGGAATACTTTATGGAAGAGGATTTGCGCAATTTATTTATCTTGTATCCCATTGTCTCCATTTTAACTTGTCTTCATTTCAATAAGACTACAAACTGTATCACACATTGTGTGTTAAATGTGATTATTAAAAAAAAAAAATTGTGACTTGTTGACTGGAAATATTTCTGGCATCTGTGCACTTCCTGCCAACCACCTGCCCCCCCCCCCCCCCCCCCCCCCCAAGGTGAGTCTTGGATTGCAGCTGGCACCAGCACTTTGGCACTGCTCTGCTCTCCATTGTTTCAGGTGCTCAAGTCCATGTGGCAATACAAGTCTCTGCACTCGGAGTACCTCAAAATGAACATGAAGGAAGAGGACTTCCTCAACAGCCCTGGGAAGCCTCGGTGAGTCCATGCTGTGTGTGTGTGTGTGTGTGTAGGTGTGTGTGTAGGTGTGTGTGTATGTGTGTAGGTGTGTGTGTAGGTGTGTGTGTTTGCATATGTGTGTAGGTGTGTGTGTAGGTGTGTGTGTTTGCATGTGTGTGTGTGTTTGTGTGTGTGTGTAGGTGTGTGTGTGCATGTGTGTGTGTGTGCTCATGGTGTGTGTTTGTGTGTGTTTGTATGTTTGTGTGTGTGTGTGTGTGTGTGCATGTTTGGGAGTGTGCATGTTTGGGTGTGTGAATAGGTTTTTTGACTCACATGCAAAGCAAAAGTGAGTCTATGTACTCACCCGTGTCGTCCGTCCGGGCGTCCGGGCGTCCGTGAAAAACTTTAACGTTGGATTTTTCTCGGAGACTATTAAGTCTATCAACACCCAATTTGGCATGATGGTGTATGATGACAGGGCCTCAAAAAACATACATAGTGACTTGATCTTGCTTCAAGGTCAAGGTCGCAGGGGCCATAAATGTTGTCTAAAAAACAGTCATTTTTCACATTTTCTCAATTTTCTCTGAAGTTTTTGAGATTGGATACCTGACCTATATATGGTATATAGGGCAAAGTAAGCCCTATCTTTTGATACCAGTTTGGTTGACCTTGCTTCAAGGTCAAGGTCACAGGAGCTCTTCAAAGTTGGATTGTATACATATTTTGAAGTGACCTTGACCCTGAACTATGGAAGATAACTGTTTCAAACTTAATAATTATGTGGGGCACATGTTATACTTTCATCATGAGACACATTTGGTCACATATCATCAAGGTCAAGGTCACTTTGACCCTTATGAAATGTGACCAAAATGGGGTAGTGAACCACTAAAAGTGACCATATCTCATGGTAGAAAGTGCCAATAAGCACCATTGTGCTTCCTATGTCTTGAATTAACAGCTTTGTGTTGCATGACCTTGGATGACCTTGACCTTGGGTCAAGGTCACATGTATTTTGGTAGGAAAAATGTGTAAAGCATTTCTTAGTGTATGATGTCATTGGTAGGTTTAGTTGTTTGACCTTGACCTTGAAGGTCACCTGAAGGTCAAGGTCATATAAAGGTCAAGGTCAAGCATGTGAGTCGTATGGGCTTTGCCCTTCTTGTCTTAATTTCATTAATAGTTGGATGGGTATATGCTAAAGAAAAAATTGGGTGTCTCAGCCATGACAATTGGGGGGTGGGGGTGTTTGTGTTAGAGGCACCAACCACTCCAAAGGTCCCAATTATGATGCCAGAGTGAGGGTTAAACCTTACACATGAAGATGCTGAGAGTACCTCTTAGGACTTGATCACATTGAGGCAGACTGTGTCATTCTGAAATGTGTCTGTTGTTTGCAGTGCGGATGGCCATGTTGGAGGGACGCTGTCTTCCAGCAAGAGTCCAGCCACCAGCAACCACACCACACCCTACAACACTCTCAACCGACCCATCTCGGCCCAAGGCTTTGATGACAACACTCTCTCCACACGCACACTGCAGGCCCGGCACCGAGGGGATTACGGTTATGGAGGCAGCCCAGGCAATGACATGGAGGGCTACTTCTCCATGGGACACAGCAACTCCGCCCTCAACGCTGACTACGGTGAGAGTCCAGTGTGCATGTGTTGGCTGTGCTGAAGATTTGCCTCTACAGGACAGTAGGCAACCTGAGTGGTTTTCCTGTGTATCAGCTGTTACCGAGGTAGTTGCAGCATATGCGACAAGGTCAGAAATGGGCCAAGCCCACTAATTTGGTTTATTAAGAATGATGAGAAATTCCGTTTAAAATTTGTCCAAAACACTGGTATGGATTTGGTGGTTGTTCACTTGTGAGTACTTCTGGTAAAGGTTTTAAAAATAATATAGTTAGAAGGATATATACCAAACAGAAGGATGGTTGTCTTGTTATGGAAATATGAAAGTGTGGGGTTTTAGCAGTGATGATGGTTTCAACAGTCCCACTCATAATACCAAGGTAAGAGTTAGCAAAAGTTAGAATGTGAATGATTGGAAAGGAGGCTTTATGCCATGTCATACTAAGATATGAAAAAATTCAACGAGATGGCTCTACATTCATGAAATCAAAAGAGCCCTACAAAGCACTGTTTTTGAAAACGATACTGTTTGTTGAAAAGAAAAGTGACTGAACTGCTGCCTCTTCTGTTTGCAGATCGGCACAACAACTACAACAGAGGAAAGGTGAGTTACTGACTCCTCTTTAATGTTGTGGTCTTCAGCAAAATGAGCAGTATGTGCTTTTGTGACGGAAAGAGTATTCAGAGTTTTCTCAGCCAGGAACTGAGCCTCAACTTCCATCGACTTTCAGCATGAACTATCCACCTCTGCACCACTTGAAAATAGACGTGCAATTCACTTAGACCAGTGATCTGTGATATTTGTCATTTTGAGTTGATCATAGAAAACATGGACTATTCAGTCATGCATGAAAAAAGACATTGTGTTTGACCATCAACACAATTGGGAACAAATGCCCGAAGACCTGCTATCTGAAATCCTGCTTTAATGACTGTACCAAGACTGGAGAGAAAGGCATGGGGGTAGATGTATCTGTCTCAAGCACCCTGAGCAGGTAGACTCTTGGGAATGGTGCTATACAAGTCCACACTGTTATCATTTTTATCTGTGCCTGGGGGGTTATGTTTTACCCTCGGTTTGTTTGTTAGCTAGTTGGCAAAGTAACTTGAAAACTTCAAAACAGATTCTGGTTAAATTTGGTGCTGGGTCAGGGTTTCACCCAAGGAACCATCCATAAAGTTTGGGAGGTTATCTGTTATCTCTTTTTGGACTTACAACCATGAAGAGAAATGTTATCACTCATCACAAAGTTTATGGTGTCAAACTATTGATAACGCCAGTGTATGTGTTGCATGCTGAGAGACTGCCAGCAGATGCTAGCATGAAGTAAACTACACAGGTCATGGAAGTGACATTGTGGCTTCCTTGGTGGAGGTTTGGGCTCTCAGGGTGCTCTCTAGTGACTATTTGTTTCAGTTTGGTTTTTTCTCCATTTTCCATGCCCTTAATCTCCCCGACCTGTTTCTGTGTGCTTTGGCAGCAGGAGGACATCCAGATGAAGGACATTGCTCCTGGCTATGGGACCATCGATGAGCCGCGGCCACGTGGCAACAAGCCACCGGTGGGAGGGGTCCCTCTCTTTCCAAACCTGCCAGCAGTAAGTCACTCTCTCTAGTCCTCCCTGTGTCTGCACATCACATTCCAGGCTAAATTCCCTTGGGGCAGCTTCAGTCTTCTAGTCTGCAGGAGCTGATGATTCCACGCTGCTCTGGCCCAACTCACAGCTCTTCTACAGTCCTGATCATGTTCTGCATGCCTATTTTCAGTCAGTGTGATCTTGAAGATTTCCTAATCCCACAAACCATGACTTGTGTATGAAGTGAGATAATCTAATAATGGAAAATATTTTAAAATTCTCCCTAAATGTGTAGCAATGTCTGTGAGAGGCAAATTTATCAGTAATAGACAGTGTAGAACTGGTGCCAGGACAATGGATACGGCAGGACAGGAAACTGTACAGCTATGGCAGCACATCTTGAGTGTCTGTAGTGTAAATTCCACACACGTGAGAAGTGCGGGCTTGAAGTTGACTGACTGACTCCTTGTTGCCACTGCAGGGGGATGCCCACAACACCTCTATGGGGGGAGGGCCCCAGGAGCCGCTCTACGCCCAGGTCAACAAGGGCAACAAGCGTGGTGGAGGTGTTGGTGGCGGCAACTACAAGCGCGATGACTTCCCTCACCCCGATACAGTTGTGCTCAACTCTGGAGGAGGGGGAGGAGTTGGAGGGGGTGGACCAGGAGGAGCCNNNGGGAGGTAGGATGGCACCATCAGAAAGAAGCTGGGCAAGATGAAAGACACATTGGATGGCAGGTAGGTAGGCAGACAGGTAAGTAGCAAAGTGAGAGGGTGAGAAGGAAGGGAGATTAGAAGGTAGGCAGATATGAGGGGGGGCAGGCAGATTTCCAGGATGGTACAGGCGCCCAGACCCCAAAGCCTGTAATATGGAGTCAAGAGGCTGGCGGCAAGCACCAAGGTTTGACTGCTCTCTTGCTCAGGCAGACACAGCCAGCCCAGTTTTACTCAACTCTCTCCCTCCTGTCAGTCAGTGCATGTTTCTAAAGACACACCTTGTGAGCTGTGTCAACTTCCCTGTCTCTCTCCTAGTCCCACCATTTTCTAACTGACTGTTCACGAACTCAAAACCAGTGACTATGCAAACAGTTATCCTATTGGTGCATGATCCAGGCACTGTTCGGAAACTTCACATCATGAGTTCCATATATTTTTTTCCACGATGGACAAGGAACATATCTATGATGACTGATGTGTATACCATACCTCCATCAACACCGGCTCCTCTCCACAAGGAAATGACTGTTACCCGATTGCACAAATTGCAAGAGTAAGTTTCTGGGTCAGTGTGTGTAGTTTTCTTATCTGCTCATACCATATCTCATTCTCACACTGCATTTTTCACTAACACATGTCCACATGTTCAAGTTAATGAAAAAATATCTACATCTAGTTTATTCTGCCTTCTCTTCAACTGCTTTTGAACCAACGTCCAAGGGTATGCATCTTGGACATTCTAAGAGAGTAATTTGATATCTAGAGAAATATCATTGGCAATGATTTCTGACATGATAAATAGATAGAGTACATACTCTTATCAGTACTTCAAGTCATTCTGGTCTTAATAAACTGGGCTGGCCTCTTGTTAGGGGTTGTTGTGGCAATAAGTTTAGTAACTCCAAACAAAGTCAGCTGACAGACAGACAGACATGCACACAGGCACAAAGCACCACCATGCTGATAGTGAGACATCACTGACAGACAAAATATCAATACAAGAAGAGAAACTCATCAACATAAGGACACACACACACACGAAAATATTCACTAGTACATGTATGCAAAACAAGCACACACACACACACACACACAAATGCACACACACACAAATGCACACACACACACACACACACACACACACACACCTACCTTCTGCAGTTGATGGGCAACACTCTCTCTTTCTATCTCCAACTCTCTGGTCAGTCGTTCGAACTGGGCTTCCTACAACATTACACATTGATGTGAGCTCTCAGCAGCAAGCCATTGGGAGAGGAAAAATGGGGGGGGGTGGGGGAGGATAGGGAGGGAGGAGGGGGCAGGAAGGAAGATGGTGGGAGGGAGAGAGAGGAACGAAAAGAGCAAGGAAAAACTGCAGGTGATGAGCGGCCATCCCACACCACACACATTGGGCAAATCTAATCATCATGAGTCATGGTAAAGTCATGTCACACCGAAAATGGGTTCCTGTTGATGCACCAAGCAAGAAACATAAATTCCCTCTTCCAACACTATCACTACCCTGGTAAGAGCCAGTATTTTTGATTGAGTCAAAAAGTAAGACAACAAGACAAAGATATACAAAGCACCTTAAAAAAGGTTCAATTCTGTGGTAATTGCACATCATCTTACATCAATTGACTCATATCAGAGTTGTAAGCACATTCAGTTGATATCTGTACATCTGAGGCATTCTGGAAAGTGCTATACTACCACAGTCAAAACTGCTTTTAATTTCACTCCCCATCGGAGATCTAACCATGGTCTGAGAGTTTGTGTTCTTTGAGTGGGTCTATAAATAGTATAATGGTCCAATGTCACATGATTCAGAATGACATGGCCCAGCATTAGCATCTGCTCATGGCTGCAGCCTTCATGTACTTTTCAGCAAAGTATTTGATCAATTTTGAAGCAGTTTTTTGCATTTTGTTGTGCATGAACTGACACAATATGTCCAAGGACAACTAAACAATCTACCATGGATGAAGATGCTAGTTTTCTGTTGGCTTTACCAAGAAACTGCTATATCAGTGACAACGAGAGCAAAGATGGAAGCAAGGCTATGTAATCAACGATTTTGCTGTTGAAAATGGCTTGGACAGTAAAAGATAAGATGTAAGAGTAAATCAAGAGAAAGTGGGTGTGGTTATGTCAGTTTTTGACTGAGTCATGTACATGATGTAGGGCTTTGAGCAAGAGGTAGGCAGCAAGTTCAAACACCACAAGTTGTAGCTGATGGCACATTCGACACAGACGTGCCAAAGGATAATATCCCAATACCTTGGCCAGCATGGCCCCCTCTGAGTCTTTTCCTTTGCTGTTAAGATTATCACAAAATACCAGTTCTACCCCATTTATTATTAGTTATCTGCCCTTGATGACCTTGACAATATTAGACTAATTTAGAGTTGGATTTTCCAATCAGTCTCCTTCAAGTTCTGATATTTCATACAGGTTTTAAACACCTATCTTTATTTTTTTTTAAACATTCAAAATCATATATAGTTCAGGATGTTAAAGGCTTAAACTGATGAGATGATCTAACAACTGATCTGCCTGGGATTTAGCATCTTTTTTGGCATCAAGAAACTTAGCAAGGAACATGTATGGGACTGAGTCCAGAAATTTATTCCCATTCAAAAGTAAATGACCCAGAAGGCAGCATGCACGTTGGAGGTAATCTCTCTGAGGACAGAGAAGCCTGACTTAACTATCACATGCAGAGAAAGGCGCAAGATGAAAACCCAAGGTACATTCATGCCGCAGTGCCCAATCCTCAGCCCAGGAAGTCATGAAAGCTAACTGCCAGCCAGTGGTGTGTGTGTCCATGTTTTAGCCATCTCTCTCCTTGTCACAGCCTCCCTTGAGTAATCCTCTTTCCACAACAAGAAAAGCAAGTCTCTCCACATAATCAACTAAGCTTAAATTGAGTTTTGCAGAAGAAAAGAACACATTTTGGATACATAAATATTACAAATAGAACATTAATGAAACATAAGCTTCACGTGATCAACTAAGCTTGTGTATTGAAGAAGAATAGTAAGTATGCATTTTGGATACATAAAGATCATCAAATAGAATATCAATGAAAACAGGACTCTCCACATGTTCAACTAAGCTTAAGTTTAGAAGAAGAAAAGTACACATTTTGGATATATATATAAATGTCTACTGATAGAAAAATTATGGGGAAAAAAGCCATCACACGATCAAGTAAGTTTCAGTTTTGAAGATAAAAAGTATACATTTTGGATACATGAACATTACCTAATAGAACAGGCATCTCTCTGCCTTTGCAGAACAGGGTGATTTAGAGTTTTAATGATCTGAAGTCAACTTAAAAATCTGTTGACATCTCCTTGCAATATCTTTCCTGTGTTCTGCAGGCCTACTTCAGAGATTCACAGGTGATTATATCTCCTTTTGAGTGTGCAGATCTGAAAAGACAATTTGGGGGCATTGCTGGTAAAATTCTGATCTGGGGCCTGACACCATGAACACTCATTCCTAAAGTTTCTGGACTACAGACCTCAGTAGCAGGACACCATGAATGCAAAAGAACATGGTCTTCTTTCAAACAGATGCTGTTGCAGACTGAACTGCAAACATTGATAAATCAGAAGAAACAAATTAATTGACAAATGTAAATCTTTATTCCACTGCTTTCTAATCTTTCCTGAACTAGTGTCTGTTAGTTTATCACCTGTTGCCCAGTCTTCTTCTGTGTATATATCCTTTTCGTTCAGAACTTTTCTGTGCTCATTTAAACTGACCATCATTTTCTCGGCAACTTGCAGTGCCAACTACTGTACTAGAGTACTGCTTGGCTATGTTCTGTGAGCATGCTATAGCAAACATGAGTGGCTAGCATGAAAGCAGTCCCAACTCTCACAACATGATTTGGCGCTACATGCAATAATACATAATTGGGTCAACCTGGATCAGTAAAAACTAAAATGTTTTTGCAGAATCCAAGCCAGGGATACCAATTTGTCGTGTCCTTAAATACTTAGCATGAAAACTAATTTTAAATGCATACAACCAACTTTCTCTGCCTTTCCTCAGCTGTGTTGACATTTTGTAGGAAAACTTCAGGGGCCATTTCTTCAATATTGCTGCTGTCCCAACTCCTATCTTCAAATGGGCACACCTTCCACAATTTTGTTCCTAGTGTTGAAACATATATCAAATTATTAAGAAAAGACCTCAGGGCCCGTATTCACAACGGCGATTTATCTTTTTAACACTCGATTTAGCCCCTAGCCCCACGTTATCTTGATCGGTTAGATAAGGTACGCTCGTCAGAGGATCCTAGGTTGCGCTTTGCTATATATATACTGGTTTCCAGCCAAGGGAGAGCGGAACAGGCAGTTGGAATCGTCTGAGTTTAGAGATAAATCGGAGTTTAAATATATCGCCGATAAATCGCCGTTGTGAATACGGGCCCAGGTTTATATTTTCTTTTAAATTCTTGCATCACCAGACAACCACAAATGGAATGAGAATTGATTTTTCAGTGGCCAGTCACAAGTGGTGATGACACCTACCTGTTCCTTCACAGACTGGAGGATGCTGGCAGCAGAGACATCAGCATTGTAGGACTGGCTGTGGCTGGACTGGCTGAAGGACGGCATCAGAGAGGTGTTGGGACTGCCCACATGACCAGTGGGCATCACTGCAGCACCTCTCTCTCTCTCTCTCTCTCTCTCTCTCTCTCTCTCTCTCTCTCTCTCTCTCTCTCTCTCTCTCTCTCTCTAAGCCACCTGGGTCATCCTGAGTATTGCACACCTGTATCACCTTTCTCCAACCTGAAACACACAAGGGGAATCTCTGTTCACTAAGTCTGAAAAGATCATCATCTACATATGCAACACTGATATATGTACAATGAAAATAAATATTACACAAAAATTCACAAAGTTCTGACAATTTTTTTTTAAATTTTATCATGGAAAAGTGAGCAGAACACTGCTATCTTATGCAGGTTCAATGAGCAAATAATAAGAAGTAAATTTTATTTCTCCATGCAGAAAGAAAATGAAAAAATACATTTCAAACAACATACTACAAAGTGCTTAAAATCTTCAAGAGTAATGACAGAAAAAACAGAGGACATGTTGAGGAGATTTTCTAAGAGGAACTTTGTGTGTGTGTGTGTGTGTGTGTGTGTGTGTGTGTGTGTGTGTGTGTGTGTGTGTGTGTGTGTGACTCTATGTGTGTGTGTGTGTGTGTATGCTCTTGTCAATATATGTGTGTGTGCACACCTGCACTCTGTGTGTGTGTGTGTGTGTGTGTGTGTGTGTATGCTCTTGTCAATATATGTGTGTGTGCACACCTGCACTCTTTGTGTGTGTGTGTGTGTGTGTGTGTGTGTGTGTGTGTGTGTGTGTGCTCTTGTCAATATGTGTGTGTGTGTGTGTGTGTGTGTGTGTGTGTGTGTGTGTGTGTGCGCGCGCACCTGCACATTCTTTGTGCGTTTGTGTGTGTGTGTGTGTGCATATATATGCATGTAAAATGAGGTGTGTGGAGGGTGGTGTGGTTGAGTGTGTATGCGTGCATACATGTATCCGTTAACATTGCTTGTGTGCAAGTGTGTGTTTGTGTGTTTGTGTGAGCATATGTGTTCGTGTGTGTATGTCTGTGTGCACTCACGCATGCATGTGCATGATTATGTGTGTGTTACGTGAATGTGTATTACTATTAATGTGAATAACATGTTTGTATACATGTAGCTTCAATGACCAGTCATGTGCAGCACTGCTGTATCCTGCCACAGCACCAAACAATGGGCTTGCCCTGAAAACTGAACATTAAACCTTCACTTGACATGTGCTTCATTGAACACTGAGCCTGCATTGAACAGTCTGAAGCCTCCACCAGACTGGGCCTGCCTGGAATTTGGCACTGCCCCAAGCCTCCTCTCTACAGTGTGCCATGCAACTCCTCACCAATGTGTAATCAGCTGGCACCCTACAAGAGCCAGCCAGTGCCCAAGCCCTTCACACTGCCTGACTGCTGTTCCTGGTCAGAGCTTCACAGCATGCCATTAGATGACTGAGGACATTTTCCAAAATTGAGTGAATGAGTGAATGAATGAATGAATGAATGAATGAATGATGAATGAATGAGGTTTTATGGCCCATCAGCCTGTGCAAGCTATGCAAGGCCATTGACTACATAAATCACTAGAGCTATTTAGTGTAAGAGCAATGCAAGTCTTGATTTCCCAAGTAATGAGCCTTTTACACTTCTCCTAGGCAGACTTGGTGGATCTCATCTTGCCCCAACCCACAGGGAGACACTTTCCAAGAACCAGTGGCTCATGCAGACATAGCCAACAGAGGCACTGATATTCACACCAGGTTTCTATGTCATACACCAAAAGAATGGATGAAAGGAATAAGGAAAATAATAGAGACAAGGCAGAAACAGCAGGCAGTGAAACTGAAAGCATCAAAGCTACTCAGCATATGGAGAACTTGGAAGGAGAGAGACATGCCAGTTCGGTGGGTAAAATTAAAAATATCCACACACAACAGTGTCTAGCTAAACAAGGAGGGAAAGCAGAAAAAGTGCATCAGAAGAGATTAGCTGTAACAATAATATTCACAAGACCTCAACAACCAGTCACTGCCAACAGGAAGGAGAGCAACATGTTCCAACTTCTCCAAGCTGGGGACTGTTGTCAACTGTGAGCTGAGACAGCCTGACTCTCCAGTCAGAGACAGTGCAAAGAAGGAGCTAATGACCATGAATGGAGTTTTACTGCCTCTAAGCCTCTGTAGCCTATGTAAGGCCTGGATGGCAAAACAAAAAACACTAGACCTAATCAACGTTAAGAGCAAATCAATTTTCCTATTTATTAGCATCTTAGGAATGCATAGGAAAATGTGATGGTCTATTCTCACCCCCCACCTCAACGCCACACCCCCACCCCCAGCCAGGGAGGGCAAAAAAAGCAGGAGAGCAGGAGACTATCAGTCTATGATCATGAATTTTCTGTCCTCGCCTGACCAGGGAAACGAAATAGTCAATTCAAGCCAGAACTAAACAGTTATCTGCTGCCACTCATTCGAGCTTTACATGACAGTACTATTTTCCACCCCCACATACATGTACTTTGAGCGATCTAGTATTCAGTGCAGATGCTTCGAGAATGCAACCGGAACTAGTTGGTTCTACCTAACGTGTTGTTTTTTGACAGAGAGCGCCGAGGATAACTCCTACTGGGTACATTAATGAGAATGCCCTATACAGAAAGTGAATGCAACACGTCTCAGTCACACACCAACAAAATGCCTTATCTTCAGTAAATATGGGTTCCCCATGCTCACTCACTGCCCGGCTATGTTTGCATTTAGGAGTGACTATTGACTATCTGTCTGTCTAGTCTGCCTGGAACCTATGTGCTTGGCACAGCTATTGGGCAGAGAAAACTGCATAATCTCTCTACTGTTAATCCCAGAGAGTGTTGGTTTAATCCTCAAGTTAAAGAGGGAGTAACCAAATCTTGCATTTCTCAATGATCAACATGTCAAAAACTTGTCCCCACTCCAATCATGTCCAATGGCATTCTACATTCACTGGCAGAACTAAATAACCCAGGATTTATTATAAAGTGGACACATTAGATAAGGCTCCAGTGCTTGTTAGTAGATGTTTACAAGGATACCAACAGAATCAAATCTAGTTTAAAAAGGCTGCCAGGACAGCAATAAAATCAAAAGGGAGATTATCAATATATAACCAACCTGAACATGTACACGTACATGTATGCTTCATTTGTGGGGCTTAAACTTTATTTAAAGAAAGCTGCCACCAAAATCTCTCCCTATACCCATTTTCTTGCAGAGCTGTGCCCATTGCTCAAAAGAAGGAATAAGATATATCAAAAATACATAAATCATTATACCAATTGACTTTGGTATGCTTGTGATACATGTGTGTGTGTGTGTGTGTGCGGGTGTGTCTGGTGTGTGTGTGTGTTTGCATGTGTGTCTGGGTGTGGGTGTGGGTGTGTGTTTGTATGTGTGTGTCTGGTGCATGTGAAGCGTGGTGAGTGTATGTGTGCATGAATATATGTGTACATGTGTGTGTGTGTGTGCATGTGTATGCATGTGTGTGTGTGTATGCATGTGTGTGTGTGTGTGTGTGTGTGTGCCTGTGTGTATGAGTATGTGTATGTGTGTGTGTGGTTTCCAAAGCTCTACATTAGCACTGTTCTATGGAGAAACTTGGGACTGCATGCAAGAACAAGGCTTCAACAGGCTAAACATGGTTTCAACAACAAAACAAATCTTGTTTCCATAGATCTACACTAAGCACTGTAAACCTCGACCTTTCCAGAAGCAAATGAACTCTAAAAAGCCAGTTCATTAACTCATCAGTAAATCAGGCAGATAATTAGTTCAGCTCTCAGTAATTGCCACTGGCACATCACAAACCACTCTCAATCCACTTCACCCACACACAACTTCCTTCACACCCCAAGTGAGACTGGATCTTGATAACTTCTGACTTCTCACAATCAAAACATGGAAAAGCACAATCAGTCAAGAAATCTCTCTGTCAGTAAGAAAAATAGCTCGACAGTCATTCCCACCAGCATGCTATGATGGCTTTTTATAATCCGAAATTGCTTTGCCACTGTGTGTGTGTGTGTGTGTATGTGTGTGTGTGTGTGTGTGTGTGTGTGTGTGTGTGTGCATGCATGCATGCAGAGAGAGAGAGAGAGAGAGAGAGAGAGAGAGAAACAAATTTCATAATTTTTTCAACATCAAGAGAGGAGTTTTGTAGTCCTTATTATGCACCTTACCCTGCACACTTGCCACAAAAACTTTTCCTTCTTGCCAGTCTGAGAAATATATATTGGTGCTTGCTTGCACACAGCAACTGATATAAAAGCAATGCAGAGCCTTCTGTTTCATGCGAGTGTATGTGTGTATGGGGCTTAAGTGCATCATGCACATGCAGGTATGTGACACAAAAAAGAATGATGGCAAAGGAATGCATACATATAGTGGGGATAAATATTGAAAACCTTAGTAGGTGTCAATCCCACATAAGTAAACTAATGTCTTTATGACTTCTGGTATAAATGTCACATATGAAAATGTTTTTATCATGCCCCCTGGTGGCCTCTTTGGCTTCTAGGGGCCAACCCTGGCTGATCTTTGGAAGATGACCCCAAAGTTGAGCAGCTAGGGGTTCCAGCTGATGAAAGGGGCTCCAGCAGTATGATGCACCTGTATTATTTCATTGTACACTTTATCTCACAGGCATTTAATGATCAAAGCACTGATAACACCAGACAGTGGTAAGTTTCAAGGGTGAGTACTAGTCCTCTCATTCTCCAGCAATGGCACTAAATGTAACTAAGACCAGACCCCTATCTCAAGGAAAAGCAAGGATCCAACTAGGACACACTGAAATAAAAGAGAAGACAAAAGCCCTAGAAGGCTAGATCAATTTAAAGCAGAAGGGATTGGCTTAGGGTACACGTACAGTGACCGGAGTTAAAGGGAGAACTGAAATATATATATATATAAAATCTTACAGATAAGGTTCAAGAAATCCATCCACTCATCCATCTACAAAACTGCAAGTCTTGCCATCTTAATTAATCAACCACACAGCTTCTTTGCCAGCCTGCAGCCAAAGCAACAGGGATAGGAAATGCATGCACTCAAAGTCAAACATGAACAACTTTCCTTTCAAACAAGAGAGAGAAGAAAAAAACATGAAAAGGCACATAAGGGGTGGGTGGGTGGAGTGCTTACTATCCACAAGCAACTATTCAATCCATGTTGCACAGCACAGCAAGTGCAATCAATCTGCAGGTGCAAGTCTTACATGAAGCATAAGGCTCCCACACACTTGATGGCTGGAACAAGCCTTCATTCCAAGCCCCAGCTTCTCTGCCTACATGCACTCACAGAGATGACACCGATTAAGAGGGCAGGGAGGACAGAAGTGGACAAAGCCCAGAGCCCAGCTCTTCACAGACAGGATAGGTCAGCCATTGTTTCTCTCAGGCAGGCATGGCATGCTGGCACAGATAGGGAGAAGCATGGCCTGAGGCAGCCCTTTCTCAATAAAAACTGTCCCCTCTCTCCCACATCCCTGCCTCTACACTTTAACAGTGCCTGTCATGTGTCTAAATGGCTGGCTATTGGTCTGGTCAGCTGTGTGTGTGTGTGTGTGTGTGTGTGTGTGTGTGTGTGTGTGTGTGTGTGTGTGTGTGAATCAGTTAGCCAACCAGACAGCCAATTAGCCTGTCCTTCCTTCTCTCAGCCGCCCCACTCCACCCTCTCCCCATAAGCATGCATGCATGCACACACACACACACACACACACACACACACACACACACACACACACACACACACACACACACACACACACTGTGACACAGAGTCACTACACCACACCATCCCCATTGCAGTTTCCTTTCCTCCCTGCACAGTGTTCAGAATTACCAGCAGCAGACAGTCTGTCAACAGGTAATTAGCCATGACCTCTAAACTTGGCATGTTTACCTCCTTGTCTGACATTCTCTCTTTAGCTGCCTGTTCTTGATTTGCTGTGAATTAGAAGAGAGGCTGGTCATCAAGGCCCTGTGTTAAGTGTGTTAATGTGCATCACATGTCTCTGCTTGTGCATCTAGTCCATGTGCATGTGTGCCTGTGTGTGAGTGCATGTGCATGCCTCTGTGTGTGTGTGTGTGTGAGTGTGTGTGTGTGTGTGTGTGTGTGTGTGTGTGTGTGTGTGTGTGTGTGTGTGTGTGTGTGTGTGTGTGTGTGCCTGTGTGTGTGTGTGTGTGTGTGTGTGTGTGTGTGTGTGTGTGTGTGTGTGTGTGTGTGCACAAGCATGCATATGTGTATGCTTATACAAAGGTGTTTGCATGTATGTGTCTAAGCAAATATGTGTGTGTGTGTGTGTGTGTATGTGTGTGTGTGTGTGTGTGTGTGTGTGTGTGTGTGTGTGTGTGTGTGTGCATGCATGCATGTGTGTGTGTGCTTGTGTGCATGTATGTGTGTCCATGAGTTCACATAAATATCCATCTGGGCCCCAGGAGCATGCATCACCATGCAAAAATGCATACATGTATTATAAGTTGATACACACGTGTGCTCTACAGCAGGTACTTTTCAGCATCAGCATACTGGGTGCATTTCACATACAAGTATTGCTGCAATGCTTGTCTTGAAAGAGTCAGCCAAGACCACAAAATATCAGTAGTGCTGAGTTTTGCCTGATCCTCCCTAATCCACCTGCCTGTCAGTATTAACCCCCCAGTACCTCAATGGATTAAGCCATATATCAAAGCAGCTCTAAGTCAAAACTGGTACTGCCTGCATTATGAACAAGAAGGGCAAAGCCCATACGACTCACATTTATGGCTCCTGTGACCTTGACCTTGAAGCAAGGTCAAGTCACTATGTATGTTTTTTGAGGCCTTGTCATCATACACCATCATGCCACATTTGGTGTTGATAGACTTAATAGTCTCCGAGAAAAATCCAACGTTTAAGTTTTTAATGCCCGGACGGACGGACGCCCGGACGGACGGACGGACGGACGGACGGACGACACGGCTCAGTACATAGACTCACTTTTGCTTCGCATGTGAGTCAAAAACGATTGAAGTATATAGTGAAACAAACAGGGAAATAGAGCATTAAAGAATACATGTAAGAAATTGGAGAAGCAAATTCATCTTCAAAGTTCTACAAAGCTCATTTGATTGTGTTTGAGGTGGACTAGTCTGTAAATTTAAAACACTGCCTGCTCTATGAAAAAAGATTAGACAAACAGTGAAGCACATTAGAAAATAAAACATTGAAGGATGTACAAAAGGCAAATTCATCTTTTGAGAGTAGTGAAAGAACTACAAAGTAAATGTCACTGTGTTTGACATGGACTAATATGTAGATTACAACAGTTCATACTCATTAAATGATTAAACTGGTATGCCGCTAACGGCGCTAGAGAGAGAGACCATGAATAACCAGAGACATAATATCAAGTCATGCTGTAGTCCTACTCTGAAAGGCATAGACAAAGACCATCTTCCAGTACAACTTGTGTTTCTAGCTAACTAGTCCCCTGTGGGTTGGGGTAAGAATTGACCTACCACATCTCCCTCCATGATCCATAAGAGGCGAATGACTTGGGAAATCTTAACTTAATTTATATATATATATCAATGGCCTTACATAGCCTACAAAGGCTGAATCCATCCATCCATCCATCTAGCCAGCCAGCCAGCCAGCCAGCCAGCCAACTGTCCCAATGTTTACATCAGTAACAGAGAGAGACATTAGCCACATCAGCAGAGTTGGAGCTGTGATCTCAACAACCAAAAATTCCCCATTGTCCACATCTGCAGACTGATGACAGAGCTATGACATGTCATCAAAACCATGCAGGTGTTTGACAGATTTCACACTGCCTGAACTGGGCGGCTACTGACTCTAGTGCAAGCTTGTGTTGTAATGACATTCTATACATGTGCATGCTGCTGCAGAAATGAGAGACTTTGTTGGAATGGAAAAAATTCTAATGCAACCAAAGCTGCATGACTTTTTTTCTTCTTCTTTCAAACCTGACTGCCAAAATGCGATTCTTTTAATACGAAAAAGATCGTAACAGACATTATCAATTGTAGCACTCAATACTTTAAAATTACACTTTAGGACAGTCTGAACTCAGGTCTGCAGCAGTTTGAGTACAGGAGATTTTAGTTATGCTGTCAAAAACATGGCAACATTTCCTGCTTAATGATTAATGACGCACAAATCCTTGATCAAGTTACCAGTAGTCCTTGGACGATAAGTTCAGTACATCAACATGAAATTTAAGCAAAACTTCAGTAAAACCTCAACTATTCATAAAACCCCACTAAATCTCATACAATTATGCTCTAAATAATAGGGGAATATTAACATATTCAACGTAGTGTGGCAACAACTGGTATCTTTCGTTAACAAAAACTTCAACACAAACTTTTTAAACACAAAAAAACGGCTCGAACTTCCAAAACACATTGACAAGAATGAGATAATGAAAGCAATGACACATCTGCCGACATGTAAAGTTAGTCACAAATATGAAAGCATAGTTTCATCATTAAGAAGTTGGCACTTTGGTTGTTGCAAGCGCGCACGCACGCACACAAACACAAACACACACACACACACACACACACACACACACACACACACACACACACACTGAGCATTCCCTATGACTGGGTCGTCATTTAGCTCAAGTATTACTATTAGGTCGCAACATTCATCTTATGGTTTGAAGGACTTGAAAAACGTCTGACAAGAATGCGGAACTTCGAGAGAAAACTACCCATGGAACGTTTGTCTCTAGACCGTACTAGTACTACTACTTCGACTTGAGATGCCAATCCGATCAACCGAACAGTAATCCAACCGTGATCGAAGGAAATCGATTTCTGCAGTATCAGAAGCTGCTCTTTTGCGATACGCTGTGCCAGATAAGCGGCATTATGGGGGGCCCCATAGCTATCCCACGGCGCATTCTTTCGCCACCCGCCCGCCCCAATGTTGACGAAAGTGAAGGTGTGCCACTTCGCCCGGGCCACTGCTCCAACTATGCGCGACAGGTCGACAAAACCGGAAGCACAGTTTGAGACCCAATGACGAATGAGGCAAAACATAGAGGGTCAAAGCGGTCAAACCTTGCAAGGAGAACTGTGCAGATGCAGTCCTGCGGTCTCCTGGCACACGTATCCCTCTATGTGAGTCACCAAAACTCCACAAGCCCGTCTTAGGACGGCCATGATTACTGAACTAGCGTCCAGGTACAGTGGAATAAACAAACCATTTCCCCCGTCTCCACATTTAAGAGCATCGATCGGGCAGCAGTTACCAGCTCGAGATCTTCATAAACTATAGTAGTAGTAGTAGTAGTAGTAGTAGTAGTTGAGAGGCTAGATATAGGCCGTGAAGCCTTTTGAACGCCCCATCGCAATGTGTTCTTCTTCTTCTTCTTAGGTTTTAAGGTAGCCAACACCGACATACTGGTGAAACTGCTACACTTTTTCTTTTCTTTTTTTGCATGCTGGGTATTTTGTCTGTGGCCGGCACTCACCCGTCGAGGACATGAGTGTCAGGATCTTTATAGTGCGCGATTTTGATGTAAGGCTAACTTATTGCGGCGCAATAATGTGCTAGACAAGTTGCCTCGAACTTCCAAATACCTGGGTGGGTAGGCTTCGGTTGAGCGAGTGCGTGAGTGAGGATTGCATGAAGTTTCGCACGCATTCCACCATGTCGCCGTACATCCTCCCAGCGATCGCGGTTCCTCCCTCTACTAAAAGTATTGTGTGCAGTTTTACAGAAAAGGCAAGGTGACTTACCATGCGTTGGTTTACTCCAATTGTTCAGTATATTCCAAAAGTGTCCAGTATGTCCAGTCGGTACGACCCAAGAACGCTTGTCAATCAAGCCCGCAGGACCTTCTCTAGGCTGTTCCGAGTACTTTTCTCCCTCCCGCGGTAACATCAGCAGATCTGCATTTGGGGAATAAATATCCTACGACAGCACAAACTGATCCCCTCACAAAGCTGATAATGGAATTTGTGGTCACCTTCTCAACTTATTGTAATATGAAATGGATTAATTTCGAATATTAGCGAAGTGTCCACTGCGGGCGACGCCACAGAACAGCCACCGTTATGTGCGCCCCCTATTGACGGACTTTGAAGTTAGAATTAGCAGGTACTCCCATGTCACTACACAGGTGCAAACAGGTGGGAGGACTGCACGGTCTGTCGTCACATCAACCGACAAAGCGTGAAGAGACCAGAGGAAGCTTTGTTTACTCGTTCCTTATTTTGCACGGTCTAAACTTGGTGTGTTCCTGTTAATTAGTTTATTTATGTCATTCACGCATTGTCACCCACTAAGTTGGCTAAACTGCATTGTGCACATTTTCAATTAGGTCTGATTGTCTACATACCTGCTGGCCTTCTCTATTTATTCCCATACAAAGATTAACATTCCCTTCACCCCACTCCCTCATGTCCTTCGTCTGTGCGTCCGTCTGCAGGTCAATGTATCCGTCTTTTTATTCATGTGTGTGTGTGTGTTCGCTCGCGCGCGCGCG